>JARHVA010003876.1:145000-280000 GCA_037957365.1 Torreya grandis | reverse complement strand
TTTTAAAACCCTATAATTTTTTTAAAAAATTCTAATCATTTTTTTTAAAACTCCAATAATATTTTTTTAATCTCTAATAGGTATTTTTAAAAATCTTATAAAAAATCTATTTTTTTTAAATTGTAATATTTTTTTAAACTCTATTAATTTTTTTAAACTCTAATATTTTTTTTTAAACTCTGAATTTTTTTTATAAAATTCTATTTAAGACTTCTTTGAACCCTAATAAAAATTATTCAATCTCTAATTTATTTTTAAAAAAAATTGATAAATTTTTTATAACTCTAATGATTTTTTTAAAATCTAATATTTAAAAACAAACTCTAATAGAAAATTTTAAAACTCTATTTTTTTTTAACTCTACTAAAATTTGTTTAAACTGTAATATATTTTTTATAAACTCTAACACAATTTCTAAAAACTCTAATAATCTTTTTTTATAGCTCTAATAAATTTTCTTTTAATTCTAATATATTTTTAATTTTTTTTAAAAATCTACTAATTTTTTAAAACTATAATTGAAACATTTTAAACTCTTTTTTTTTTTCTAAACTCCAATCATTATTTTTTAAACTTTAATATTTAAAAAAAAATTGTTTAAACTCTAATATTTCTTTTAAACTCTAATAAATTATTTTTATGAGAGTTTAAATTTTTACCAACTGTAATATTTATTTGTAACTCTAATATAAAATTTTAAAACTCTAATAATTTTTTTAAAAACTCTATTTTTTTTTCAAAACTCTAACACACACACACATTATGTGTGTGTGTGTGTGTGTGTGTGTGTGTGTGTGTGTGTATATATATATAGATATACATATACATATACATATACATATACACATACATATATATATATATATATATATATATATATATATATATATATATATATATATATATATATATATATGTATGTATATGTATATATATGTATATACATATATATGTATATATATATATGTATATCTATATATATGTGTGTGTATATATATATATATATATATATATATATATGTATGTGTATATATATATATATATATATATTAGAATAATTTTAAACTCTAATAAAATTATTTAAACCCTGATAATATTATATTAATCTCTAATAATATTTCTAAAACTCTAGTTTCTTTTCAAAACACTAATTTTATTTTAAATTTAATAGAAAAATTTTAAACTCTAATAAAAATTGTTTAATCTCTAATATTTAAAAAAAAAATACTCTAATAAAATTATTTAAACTCTAATAATATTGTTTTTGATTACATTAGTAGGAATAAAGGGTCCTAATCCCTATACAAAATAGCCCCCAGGGCAGAAAAGCCTCAGACGTATCAGTAACAACTCAAAAATAGCTACCCAAACTAAATAATAATAGATTCTAACCTAGCAAGTTTAACACCCTTAAATCAAGTCTAGGTCTGAGAAATTAGCTTAAGAAGACATCTCTTCCTTCTTTGGACAATAGTCCAATCTTCATTCATATCTTCAATCGTATAATTAGGAGATGAAGGAGGTGAAAAACTCACCAAATCCTCAGAAGGGGGTGTAGCCTGAAGAAATGCCATAACAATAACAAACCTATCCACAACCTGCATACCAACAACTCTAATAATATTGTCTTAAACTCTAATAATGTTTTTAAACTCTAATTAATTTTTTTAAACCATACCAATGGTTTTAATATCTAATAATTTTATAAAACTCTATTAATGTTTCTTAAAACTCTAATTATTATTTTTTATTTTTGATAGTTTTTATTAAACTTTAATAAATATTTTTTAATTTTTTAAACTCCAATAAGTATTTTTTTAAATTTTTATAAAATCTAATAATTTTTTTAAACTCTAATGATTTTTTAAAACTCTAATAATTTTTTTAAAACTCTAATAAGTTTTTTAAAATTATGATTTTTTTTAATTTTTTTGAAACTCTAATAAAAATTGTTTAATCTTGAATAATTATTTTTTAAATTCTAATAATTTTTTAAAACTTTAATAAATTTTTTTGGAACTCTAATATTTTTTTAAATTTTAATAGAAATTTTATAAACTCAACAATTTTTTTTAAAAACCTCTAATAAATATTTTTCAAACTTTAAAACTTTTTGTTCTAAAGCTTAATAATTTTTTTTAACTATAATAAATTTTTTAAACTCTAATCATTTTTTTTTAAACTATAATATTTTTTTTAAATTCTAATTATTTTTTTTTATAAACTCTTATAAATAAATTTAATTTTTTTTTTAATTTTTTAAACTCTAATATTTTTTTTGAAATCCAATAGAAAATTTTTAAACTTTTAATATATATATTCTAAATTCCAATAGAAATTTTACAAACTCTAATTATATTTTTAAAACCCTAATAAAATTTGTTGTAATATTTTTAAACTCTAATAAATTTTAATAATTTTTTAAAACCCTAATAAAATTTGTTTTATTTTTTTTAAACTCTAATAATTTTTGTTTTAAGCTCTAATATATTTTTTTAACTATAACATTTGTTTTTAAACTCTTTTTTTTAAAACTGTAATATTTTTTTAAAAATCTAATAGGTTTTTTTAAAACTCTTATAAAGAATTTTTTTTTTTTGAAAACTTTAATATGTTTTTTTATTAAGGGTAAGTGGGTTTTTTTTTTAAACTAGGGACCCCATATCCTAGGAGACAAACAGTCAGACGAGGTGTAAAAGCCCAAATACACCATAAATTTGACAAAGATAAGTAATCCAAGGAAAGGGTTGCTGCCAAACCAAAAAAATAGCCAAAATAGAACAAAAAAGAAATGAAACTAGCTCCCCAAACAATATTCATGAAACCTAGGAGCTAATAAGGAAAGAGCCCAAACCAATTGGAACTTGGTTCCTCCTTCCAAGTGATGTCTGCTAGAACCTCTAGGTTGAAGCAAGTTGGACGATTAGGTATCCATTGTTTTTTTTTTTTGCTTTTTTTGGACTTTGATCCAACCTATGTTATCTTTTAATCACTTAGGAGAAATATCCTCTTTGAGGTTATGCATAAGATTTGAATCCTCTTCATTCAAAGTATCATCTTTACCATTTGAGGATATAATATTTGGAGCATTGGTTTCTTGTGGAGCCACTTCATCATCTTGATCCAAAACTAATTTTGTTTCCTTTTCTTCTTCCACATTAGAACATTTATTTTTTGTTACATCTCCAACTCACTAGTTTACAAAATCTAAATTCTTATCAGTTAATTCTTTTTCTTATGAAGACTTTTCTTCATCTCCCTCACAAATTTTTCCTTCTACTGTCAATAGATCTCTATTATCATTTCTTTCCCATGAACTACCTTATTTTTTCCTCCTACCTAAAGTGCAATAATCAACCAAATGTCCTATCTCTAAATAGTTCCTACATCTAAAAGCTAAACCTTCATAGTCAATAGTTTGAATCCAAATTCATTTGTTAACAATCAATTCTAAATTTTCTAGGAGATGAGTGTCCACATCAATATTTACAAGGATTCTTGCATATGTATCATGAAGATAATTTATCATTGATTCGTCAATAGCTAATATTCCTCCTAGAGTGTTACCCATCACCTTTAGATTGTCCTTAGTCCAAAACTACAAAGGGAGGTAAGGGAGATGAGTCCACACTGGTATGGTACTGAAAGATTTAGTAGTTGGGTTAAACTCAGGGTACCAAGGCTTCAACATGAGAATGTGGTGATCAAGAGACCATACCCGCTAATACATAATTTTATCCTTATCTTCTCTTATTTCAAAAATAGCTACAAAAATCCCTTTGTACAAGGGTATATTTCCAAGTTTCCTTGCATTAGTGGTCTCCAAAACTCTAAAATCCATCCATATAGGATTTTAAGATTTGGACAAAAATGGTTAAATTTATAAATTAAACCCTATCACTATACCATGATTCCCCTTATAAATACCTACAATTGATTCACCCTTAAAGCAAAAATATTTTTGAATTTTTGTTGGGGTTAGAATTTTTTTTACCTTACTAGAGATGGAAGCATCAATAGACCCCTATTTTGGACTCTATTTGGAACCATAGCAGTATAAGACCTCCATTTTTGACCTTGAGTGGTCTCATTCAGCATTGGGTCTCTTTTGGATATGGATTATAGCACCAAATCTAAAGTATTATCTAGGCCTAGGGAACTTTTCACCACTTTTCCATCATAGACCACTATTGAGACATAGACTCTGCCCTTGCCATTTGAAATGAATAGATTATTTCTACAAATGACCACCTCTGCTACCTTCATACGAGTAGACCCTACCATTGAACTAGACACTGCCACCAATCTACTCACCATTATCACGTCAAGATTTGCGTCACCATAGGAGCTCCATTTCCTCCATCACGATTAGGGTTCACCTCCTATGAAGCTTCTATCATTAGGAGAACTGATGGCATGTTTAAACCAAAGAACTCCTTATTGATATCCATCGTTGAACCATAATAGGGGATTAAGGTTTGTGGAACTCTTATTTCTATCATTAAATATGTTTTTTTTAAACTCTGATATAAAATTTTTAAACTCTAATAAAAAATGTTTAAAACCTAATATTTTTCTAAAAAAAATTTAGTAAAATTATTTAAACTCAAATAATTTTTCCTAAACTCTAATAATTTTTTTAAAATCTAATTAATTTTTTTAAAACCCTACTAAAATTTTTAAACTCTAATAATAGTTTTTGAAATCTAGTAAATTTTTTAAGACTCTGTTATTTTATTTTCTATTTTTTTAAAACTCTAATAATTTTTTTAACTCTAACAAATATTTTTTTAAACTCTAATATTTTATTTTATTTTATTGAACTCTAATATTTTCTTTTAAAACTTAAATAATTTTTTTTAAACTGTAATAAAATTTTAGTAAACTCTAATATTTTTTCTAAAACTCTAATTATTTTTTTCTAAACTTCCATATTTATTTTAAAATTCTAATTAAAATTTTTTAACTTTTTTAAAAACTCAAATAAAAATTGTTTAAACTCGAATAATTTTTTTTTAAACCTTATTTTTTTTTTGAACTCTAATAACTTTTTTTAAAACTCTAATAGAAATTTTATAAACTCTACATTTTTATAAAACTCTACTAAAATTTATTTTAATTTTTTTAAAACTCTAATACTTTTTATTTTAAACTCTAATAACGTTTTTCTCTAATTTTACTTTCAAAAACTCTAATAATTTTTTTAAAACCCTTATAAAGAAATTTTATTTTTTTAAACTGTAATATTTTCTTTTTAATTTTTTAAAACTCTAATAAATATTTTTTGAACTTTATTATTTTTTTAAAATCTAATACATTTCTTTTAAACTCTTATAAATTTTTTAAACTCTTATATAATTTTTTTTTGGAACTCTAATAATTTTTTTAAAACTCTAATAATTTGTTTTAAATTCTAATAAAAAATTTATTTTTTAATACTCTAATAAAAATTAATTAAACTCTAGTAATTTTTAAAAAACTCTAGTAATTTTGTTTTAAATTCTAATATCTTTTCAAAACTCTAGTTTTTTTTTTTGAAATTATAATATTTTTTTTATAATTTCTAATAAAGTTTTTTAAAATTATAATAAATATATATTTTTTAAACTCTAACATAAAAATTTTAATTTTTTTTAACTTAAATAAATATTTTTTGAACTCTAATAAATTTTTAAAACTCTATTAGATTTTTTTTTAATTGTAATAATTTTTTATAAACTCTTATAATTTTTTAAACTCTAATAATTTTTTGTAAACTCTTCTAATTTTTTTTTTAAAACTCTATTAATTTTTTAAAACTCTAACATATTATATTTTAATATATTTTTCTAAATATTTTTAAAACTCTAATAAAAATTGTTTAATCTCTGGTAATTTTTTTAAACTCTAGTATTTTTTTTATAAATTATAATATTTTTAAAAATCTATGATAATAATTTTAAAATATAATAATAATTTTTAAAATCTAATAATAATAATTTTTAAACTCTAATAACTTTTTTTTATAACTCTAACAATTTTTTTTAAAATCTAATAATATTTTTTTAAACTTTAATAATATTTTTTTAATCTCTGATATATTTTTTAAACTCTAAATTTTTTTAAAATATAATAATATTTTTTAAACTCTAATAATATATTTTTTAAACTCTAATATTCTTTTATCTCTAATATTAAAAAAAAAAAAAAAAAAAAAAAAAAAAACTCTAATAATTTATTTTAAATTCTAATAAAACAATATATTTTTTTAATACTCTAATAAAAATTAATTAAACTCTAGTAATTTTAAAAAAAAATCTAGTAATTTTGTTTTAAATTCTAATATCTTTTCAAAACTCTAGTTATTTTTAGAAATTATAATATTTTTTTAAATTTCGAATAAAGGTTTTTAAAATTGTAATAAATATTTAAAAAAAAAAACTCTAACATACATTTTTTAATTTTTTTTAACTTTAATAAATATTTTTTGAACTCTAATAAAATTTTAAAACTCTATTAGATTTTTTTTTTTAAATCGTAATAATTTTTTTTAAACTCTTATATTTTTTTTAAACTCGTCTATTTTTTTGAACTCTAATAATTTTATGTAAACTCTTCTATCTTTTTTTTTTAACTCTAATAATTTTTTAAAAACTCTATTAATTTTTTAAAACTCTAACATATTATATTTTAATATATTTTTCTAATTTTTTTTAAAACTCCAATAAAAATTGTTTAATCTCTGGTAATTATTTTAAACTCTAGTATTTTTTTTATAAATTATAATATTTTTAAAAATCTATGATAATAATTTTAAAATATAATAATAATTTTTAAACTCCAATAACTTTTTTTATAACTCTAACAATTTTTTTAAAATCTAATAATATTTTTTTAAACTCTAATAATATTTTTTTTAATCTCTAATATTTCTTTTAAACTCTAATATTTTTTCTAAAGTCTCATAAAAAATTTTAAACTTCAATAATGTTTTTTAAAAACTCTAAAAAAATAATTTAAACTCTTTTTATTTCATTAAAAAACTCCAATAAATTCTATTAGAGTTTTAAAAATATCTATTAAACTTTTAAAAAAAATTATTGGAGTTTCAATTTTCTTATTAGAGTTTAAATTTTTTTATTAGAGTTTAAAAAAATTATATATATATATATATATATATATATATATATATATATAAGAATTTAAATTTTTTATTAGAGTTTTTTAAAAAATGACAGAGTTTAAATTTTCTTTAATAGAGTTTAGAAAATTTTTATTAATGTTTAATTATTTTTTTATTAGAGTTTTAAAAAATTATATATATATATATATATATATATATATATATATATATATGAATTTAAATTTTTTATTAGAGTTTTTTAAAAAATGACAGAGTTTAAATTTTCTTTAATAGAGTTTAGAAAAATTTTATTAATGTTTAATTATTTTTATTAGAGTTTTAAAAAAATATTAGAGTTTAAAAATAATTATTAGATTTTAAAATTTTCTTATTAGAGTTTTCAAAAAATTATTAGAGTTTTATTTTTTTATTAGAGTTTAAGAAAAATTTATTGGAGTTTAAAAATTTTCTATTTGAGTTTAAAGTTTAATTTTTTTATTATAGTTTAAAAAAACTATATTGAAGTTCAAATAAAATTTATTAGAGTTTAAATTTTTTTTATTAGAGTTTAAATTTTTTAATTAAAGTTTAGAAATTTTTTATTTGAGTTTTAAAAAATATTATTAGAGTTTAAAACATATTTATTAGAGAATATATTTTTTTATTAGAGTTGAATACTTTTTTTTAAAAAAAATTAGAGTTTAAAAAAAAAATTGAATTAAAAAAAGTTATTAGAGTTTAAAAAAATTATTAGAGTTAAATTTTTTTTAATAGATTTTAAAATTTTTTTATTGGAGTTTAAATTTTTTTACTAGAGTTTAAAAAAGCTATTAGAGTTTCAAAAAATATTAGATTTCAAAAAAAAAAATTATTATAGTTTAAAAAAAAATTATTAAATTTTAAAAAACTTAGTTTAGGGTTTTTAAAAAATTATAAGAGTTACAAAAAATTATATTAGACTTTAAAACTTTTTTATTAGAGTTTTGAAAAAATTCTTTAGAGTTTAAATTTTTTATTAGAGTTTAGTTTTTTTATTAGACTTTGATTTTATTTTAGATTTTAAATTTTTTATTAATTTTTTTTAAAAAAAAAATAAATAGATATATTTTTTAATTGATGTTTAAAAAAAAATCTTTGAATCACTAGTTGCTAATAAGGAAAAAAAAATTAATAAAGAAATAATGAAGAATAGAGAATAGAATAACATAAGATATTAAAAAATATATACAAATGAATAACTCAACAACCAAATATTCAAAAAATGTTTCACTTATTAGAGGTTCATTAGTTGGAATGGTTTAAATTGTGAGAAATGAGTACAAAAAGAACTAGTATATATAGTAATTGAGGGAGGGAGTATTTTAAAATTATTGGTCAAGGCCAAAAATAATTAATAAAATAAATACAAAAAAATAAGACTATATTCCATAGAAAACATGCCCCTACCTTGGGAAAATTAACCATTAAAGCAAGTTGTCCCACTTAGGAATAAATGCCTAAAAATAAGTCATCCCACTTACATAAATAATTACATAAGGAAACATCTTGAATAAACATTTTGAGGGATACCTAGATGGAGGTTAAAAAAAAATAAGGAAAAAAGTATAAAATGGAAAAATAGGTAAAGGAAAAAACTCAACTTTTAAAACCTCAAAACTACGTAGACAAGAATATACTTCTCATAAAAAAAGAAGCCAATTTTCTTGGGTTTCTCCAGCAAACTCTTAAGAGGGGGATATGCTTCAATGTGGGGACATCTTAGTAGAGCTGATGAAGTGTAGGGTTTAGGGTTTCCCCCTAAGTTTAAAGCTTTAGTAGAATATCTATAGTCAAGCTTAAAAATAAGGTGGGGGGGGACTCTTTCTCTTTCGAATGTGAGAATGCACCCAATTGATAAGGACTGATTTATCCTTCTAATATATTTTACTAAAGAAACTGAGTAGAAATCATCTAGAATATCCTCTTATTTAAAATATAGAATAAATAATCCTCCTATGGTGGATGAATCATAATGGATCTGACTCTATGAGAAGGTAGTGTCAAATCTCACTGATGATGAAGGACTTATTTCTATGTTGGGGATTCGAAGGATGGAAAAAATGTACTAGTAAGATTTCAACTTCTTCTAAAATCACTTACTGAAAAGCTTGTTATTGCTATAGAAGTAAGCACCTTTGAATAAGGTGATATTAAACAAATAAATAGAATGATGGGAAACCAAGTGAATGATATTTATCTCTAAATATAAGCTTTGATACTACATGAAATATTCAAGAAAAGACTACTTTTTACCAATCCAAACACCCAAGGCATCATCAATGAATCTCCTGAAGTAAACAAGAGCATATGTGTGAAACTGAGTATCCAACCACTACTATAAGTGGTAGAGGAAGAGACACACATAAACCACTACATAGTTAATACCCATGGTAGTACCTCTAATTTAATTATAATAAACACCATTAAACACTAAATAGTGCTCACAAAGAACTGACTTTGCAAGACTAATGACCAAGTTAATTAATCTATCATAAAAGTGTTTCTCAACAAAAAATTTTATAGCCATATCTCAAAGGTTTGGAATCTCATTGGTGGTGGGGATACAGGGGTAGAGAGACTCAACATTGAATGCAAATAAGATAAATTCTAGTAGAAAAACTCAGTCACCAAGATCCCAGAGAAGAGTGAGAGAATCTAGAAGATGATACTTATACTTAAGGAGAATCAAGAACATGATAAAGTGAAGAAGCTTGGAGGCAAGCTTCAACATATATCTAGATTAATAAAAAATAGGCCTACCAAAAACCACATGCTTATGAATCTTGTTTAGTAAGATGTAATCATTTAAATGTGTAGCATATGTAAAAATTATGTCAAAAATCATAATAGATGACCATTAAAATCATGTATGTAACATATGAGGTAAGCCCTATAAAAATGTATCGATTAGGTTCATTATAATAGATTATGAAATTGGAATCTTATGCATTAACTAGTGCATGATGTGGATCAAGGAGCTCATCAAACTTAACAAGCTTAACAAGTGCACACAAACAATAAGAATAAATTAATACCATAAGGCCAATAGACACATACAAGGGACATGTTTAAATGTCACATAAGTGAAGATTTAAAATACAAGACCAAAAGATACATACAAAGGACATGAATAATGTCACAAATAAGGGACATGTTCAAATTCCACACAAAATAAAATTCCTAAGGCCACAAGTAGTGGAAATGTTAAAATTTCACACATATCAAACAATGATATAATTGATAATTTCAAACAAATTGCACATAATGGCCAAAGGATATATAATAAACAAGTAAGATTTAATTTAATATGTATAATTAAGAGCATGAATAAATCATAAAATGAAAAGGATAGTCTGCATAATGTATATTTAATGTGATCATATCATAGTAAATAGCATATCTATGTACACAGTGTAAGATATTTTAGCCAAAAATTTGTAAAACTATGTATATCTCAGAAGTACATGATTCATTGAATGGTAACTATTGTCACTAAATCTTGCACCCTAGAGAGGTTATTCAATCCTTATCTAGATTGAGTAAAACATTGGATTACCTCTAGGCTTGTGGGTTGCCTATAGCAGAGGTAAGCCTCTAGGTTTAAGGGATAGCTCCCTAGATTTCTCTTTGATAGCTTATCACCTATACTTGTTTGCTTAGATAAAATGGATAGAAGGAAACATTAAATTAAACTATTCTAATCAGGTGATACACCAGAATGATCTCCACTAGATTACCATATACTTACAATATGAAAATGACTCATAACTCTAGTATAAACTATTGTAGTGAGGTGATACACCAGAATGATCTCCACTAGACTACCATACACTTACACTATGAAAATGACTCATAATTCTAGTCTAAACATCCTATATTGATCTAAAAACATAAGTATTTAAAACATGGAGGTGATATGTATTTCACTAATCAAGGTGAGTCAATAAAATGCCAAATTATATGCACTAATGTTACTCCTTACACTTAAAAATAGAGAAATACACTTGAATACACTTCATGTGGTCTGCTAGAGGGACAACTACTTGCACCAAACATGAAAGAGTGAATAGAACACAAGGATATAAAGTTATCACTTATCATCCCACTATATACCATTTAACACACTTAGATAAGAATCTTATAAAATAAAAACTAGATTAGAAATATTTATTTGAAAGGCATATATAATATCCAAACCATTAGGGCTTCACCATACCAGGTGTGGATTTTATTACAAAGCCAAAAAGGCTTGCATTTATAGAGCATAGGAGAGGAGAGAGAAGAAAAGAAGTGGAAAGGTCACAAGGACAAGTGTCAAACTATGAAAACTAGTTAAATTGAAATAAAATGAAGTGTGAAATAGGTCATGAAGGTCCTTTTGGATATATGTCCATCAAAATTACATCCTTCACTTGAAATCAACATAGAGACCTCAATTATCCTTCTTAAAACTAACCTCATGATGAAGCATCTCTTGACTTATTGAAACTAAATCAAGAAATATTTGACACATGTTATCTATCATGGGAGATTATAAACAAGATTTTTAACCTTTATTTACTCCCTTCAACTAATAACCTTCATCTTGACACTTGTATTTATTGCCTGTAGTTACTATCCCTCTTGGATTTAATACTCATATTTATAATCAAGGTGGATAGAAGTTAATCAAATAATACATGGAATAGGTATTATTAAATCTATTAAAATTCCCTTTGACTCATACTCCATCAGTTATACATCAAAAATATCTAATAACAGACCTCTCATCTTCTCACTAGACAGTCACTCCTCATTTTCACTATCTATCAAAGATTGCCTATAATGAGTCACTCAATAATAAAATTTCATGCATCTCAGATATTATGAATGAGTCTTAGGAGTTGTAAAAATTATCTATAGACCTGCCTCAATGAAGTTAACTTGTCCATTCTCCTCTTTACCTGTAAAACATCTCAATTCCTACAAAAACCACAATATTAGGTTTATCGATATAGATCACAATATGGAAAACATGGATAATGAGAAGATTAAGAGAGTGATTAATAATTTTAAATAATTTTCATGTCCTTATGACACCTCTTATATTCATCTCCAATTATATTTTCTCCATCATGTTCCTTATAGGGTTTTAGGAGGTTTTATTTGTTAACAATGGTTCATAAAAATTAGACATTAAACCTCCCAACAAATTCCACTGAGAAAAAGCTAAGGACCCCCCTCAACTATCCCCAAATCCTTGAGTCACCATGAACCCTATATGTATACATGTGAGTGAAGCAATTTGACCTCTCAAGCTCTCTCTTATGTTCTAGATAGGCCTGAGATAGTTTTAGGCCAAAATGGCCAACTTGAGCTATTCTTCTACAAACAAATAGGTATAACCTATCTTCAACTCCATGTAAAGGTCATTAAATGATTTATAAGGATTGTGTGGTCATATAGATGAGTGTAGGCACTTATAAGGATTAGGTCTAGTTCTAGGCCTAATAGGCCTAGACTGTATTTATTTGCCTATGACCACCTCTAAGTGGTTTCCAGTGGTTATAGGTGTTTAATCATATTTTTTCATGTTCAAATGAATACTCCAAATATTTTCATAGTGTTCCATAACTATTCATCACATTCAGTTACCATTCACACACCAAACCTACATTCATCTTACTCTTAGCATGTCCTCTATCTAAAGACAAAACATAGGGCATCTCCCCTATTTACCTAACCAATATGAGATTGTAAGAGTATGTATTATGTATCTATGATTTCATTTAACAAATTTAATCACTTTTTCATGCTTCAAGGAATTTTAAACCTTTGAATCCCTTAAGACTAACTTATAGGGTTGACTGTGTGCAGGGTTTTTATGCAAAGTTGGGCTTGTTCTATATTCATTTGAGTCAGGGTGTTTGGCTCTAGGGATAACACAAAAACATGTTAGCATCATCATAAGAGTGGGATTTATATGTTCATCCCATTATATACCTCTACTTACCAAAGATACTTGTGTTCTCCATTAGTCATGAGTTAGTTTGTTTACTCAGTTAGACTCTAGGTGCTTATTTACGTATAAGTTAGAGGTTTCCTATAGGTGGCGACATACTCGAACATTGTACTCACATTATTAACATACTTTGAGGTCATCAATATCAACTCATACATAGATAATCTCATATGACATTTTGGAACTAAGCACCACTCTCTATTCATAAAATTCATTATAAGGCCACTATTTCACTTCAATTTATAGACTCATTTGGGCCTAAAAGTCACTATAGCTCTCTAAGCATCTTTAGTAAAAATTGGTTTGAGTTTTAAGTCACTCAACCCTCAGTATCTTGACCAAACAATCATTAATATGTCAAAATGTGATCCTATAAGACCTAGACTACAAGGGTGAACCCATTTAGGCTTACATAAAAGTCATAATCTCATGTCATAAAATTACATTGTATAGGACACAATTTCTTTTCAAAGAAGTTAAGGCAACAATCTCCTCTAAGCAATCTTCTTAATTTGCATCTTTGTGAGTGGAAATGAAATAGTCATAACTATTTAAATGACATGAGACCTCAATGCAAGTATATTTAAAAGGTTTAGTACAATTTTGTTACCTTGATAATATTCTCACAACTTAAAACTCCAAGTTTCATCAACACTCATACTTTTGTAGCATCCTTACTCTTGTTGGTCTCCATCTAAAATCGATAGTAGAAAAAAGTTTCACTATCTGGAACTTAAATATCTTCTTAGAGATGATGTAACCCTTGAATATGTTATATTCCTTAAATATGGTGGATATATACTATATATGTATTAAAAAACTTGACTTTCTCTCAAATCACTAGCATTCAACTTTTAAAGTATACACAATCAAAATACATACTGCCTACATATGACTGTGAGAGACTAGGTCCATTAGGTAATGAAGATGATATACATGATAAATTAAGGTGTATAAGACACATTTCACTAAGTATTTATGGAAAAAACTTATTATCCTTTATCCCACTTGTAGAGATATGAACTCTATAACTATAGAAATCCTATTTTATAGACCACTGAGTGTTCACTTTTTAGCTCAATGATATAGTATTGTTTATATCCTCATTATCACATGTGTAAAACAATCTGAGACCAACATGAAAAGAATGTAAATTATCTACCAACCTACATACACCAATTGGTTCATACAAATTGATGCAAACGATGATAAAAATTGAGGTGTTGGGATTATGCAAGTAGTTTGTCGTCACTAACATTCTTAGTGATGGTTCATGAATCATAGATCACCAATAATAAAACTATTTATATGAAAATTAATTAAAAAATTAATTTTAATAACCAAAAAATTTATTAAGTCCAACACCTTCCCTCTTGTCTGTACTAACATAAAATTGGTTGACTCATTTAACTTGCCCAAGAGAGTGATGTGAGAAATAGAGTATTTTTTTTAATTTTAAAACCTATTAAAGATTATAAAGATTTTAAAATACATGTGGGGATATAAATGGAAACTATTTAATCATTCCAACATGCCATAACTATTGTACACTCTATACAACAACTGAAACTCCCACCTTTTCAATTGATTTTCTTGCTTCTAATGTTTGAACCTACACAATTCAATTTCAAAACTGACAACTGACACCTTTATGACATGTGGAACATTAATTTACACTTTTACACACTTTTCCTCTTATTAAACAATACAATCTATTTAAATTACTCAAAATGTGGCCTAGAATGACATAGGACCAACTTAGACAAATATGAAAAAAAAAAAAACATAGTAAGTGACCTCACCAATGACCATGGTGGACATTTATGACCTAGGGGACCCTATGAAAATTTTAAAATTGTAGTGGGTATTGAATAATTTGACCATGGGGTCAAATTATTCAACATTTTAGTGATTTCCTAGGGGTAACAAACCTTCTATGCTAAGACTAGTAGCCTTCTCCTATCCATTGGGCTATAGAGTCACCTATACACTACCAATGACACTAAAATGCCTCTAAAAAGACAATAGAACCACACCACACAACAAGGAAATTAAAAAATATATATAAGACACCAAATCAGAGACAATTGTGTTCTCATGAACACTTAGGGAAAAAAAAAACTAACTCAAACAAACTAACCTAAATAGAACTCTTCCTCCTGGATCAAAGGGGAAGCTTGAGCCATTCTCTACTCCATGAAGTGAAGGAATACATGAAGCACATTGCCCTTTCAGTATTTTCCTTGATATATTTAATTTATTCATGTTTTTTAATATATTTGTCATGCCTTCAAATGTAATGATAGTAGATGCAACCACATCACTTATGAAGGTGAATTCCTCTTTTGACTCAAACATCTCTTAATCATACTCTTCAACTACAAATTGACCAAGTTTTTCAAGGAAATTTACATCATTATCTTTAAAAAAATTACCTTTTTAAAACTCATTGTAGGTTGGCTTATCCAATGGCATATATTTATATGAATCTTATGGCTCATTTGTAGGAATGACTCTAATAGGAATAACCTCTTGCTTCTTATGAAATTGAGGCCACTAAAAATCTGCTTTGTCCTTCAAGAGTGAGCAAAAATTTTCTATTTGATTTAAGATATGGTAACCCATTTTGATGACCTCAAACATATCATCATGGAGTATATATGATTATTATATTGACATACTTTCGGAACTTATTTTTCCTTGGATGTTCACTTTCTTTCTAAAGATACCTTCTTCACTTTTGACTAGATTATAGCTTCCTTGAAGAGGAGTGTAACCTATTATTAGAAATGTAAAAAAGTCTTTATCATATTCTTGATAATGTTCATGAACCTCAACTAGCTTAGTAGACTTGGAGTCATTCTTAAGCACCTCCTCTTCCATGTCTTGACTAAAGTCTTTGTGGATAGTTATAACATGACCTTCAACACCTTTTATTCACTCAAGAAGATTGAATTGCACTTGTCTTCACCAAGGGGAGTCCCTATGGTGATATCTTCATCATATATGCTCATGTAATATTATTGATCAACTATAATTTGAGTTTTCTCTTCTTCACCAATTTACCATAGGATAGGTTTTCCTTCAAGAAGGGATGAGGTGGGAGGGTGATGGATAGGATCATGGGTTGGAGGGATTGGGAATGGAGGATTATTTAATGAACCCATGAGGAGATGACAAGTTATATTTAGCAATGGGGGAGACACATTATTTAACAATAGTATCACTTTTATCATAGCCTTCTTGAGGCTCTTCAATAGTTGTAAGCTCATCTTCAAGATCTTGGTTTTCCTACCTTTCTAACCTATCTACCCACCATTGGATATATAATCTCATTTCATGTAAATATTCATTAATGAAATAATTATCTTCCTCCTCAACCATCATCCATTAATTCATAAATAATTGAACTAACTTCCTCAAATTCTCCATGAGATGAGCAGGGATCACATCAAGTTTCTCATCCCATTCCTTCATCACTCTTTTTAATTTTAGCATGTTTGGCATGAATTCTAAAAAATAATTATATCAAGGTGGAATTGAAGTATGAGGATAAGGGAGTTAATAAGGATTTTTTTGAGCTTCAATTTTTTGATTTAGTTACCTAATTTGAGATTATAAGGCCTTAAATATTGCTCTCAAATCAAGGGCATCATATGATTCTTCATGACAAGGCTAATATGAATCATGTTGAGGTTGATATGGAGACACTTCTTGGTAATCTTATTATAAATATTCTTTGTATGCTTCTTCATAGGGTTTTTCAAGAAAATCATGTTCATATAGAAAAGGAATATGATGATCATATGTCTGCCATGGATCATAAGATTGATAACAACCTTGATAGGGTTGTTGAGGGGTATAACATGTGTCATAAAAAGGTTGATATGGAGGTTTATAGTAGGGATTCTCAACATAACTAGCCATATCAACTCTATTAGTTAAATAAAACATAATAATTGATCAAAATAATTTATAAAAGGTACCTAGGCTGATTATAACTAGATGATTGCATCCAAATTCACCATTAGTGTTTGCTTGGATTATTCAAAAAGATGATAAGAGGAACAAAACACCAAAAATCCTTCCACTCTTTTGGACCTTAGTCCTACCAAGCATGCCATAAATATTGTCACTCAATCTTTCACCTTAGAGAGGAGTTCAAGATTTATCTATATTGAGTGAAACATTCGATTATCTCTAGGCCTATGGGTTACCTATGGTATAGGTAAACCTCTAGGTTTAAATTATAACTACCTAGATTTATCTTTGATAGCTTATCACCTACACTACTTGCTTGATTGTATGAAAAGATATATAATGAAACATGAAATTAAACTAATATAATGAGGTGATACACTATAATGATCTCCACTAGACTACCATATACTTGCAATATGAAACATGACTCAAAACTCTAGTCTCAACATCCTAAATTACTCTAACATAAGTATTTCAAACGTGGAGGTGATATAAATTGCACTACTCAAGGTGAGTGAATAAAAGGTTAGATTTTAGACACTAATGATACTCCTTAAAATTAGAGATATAAAAATAACATTGACTACACTTCATGTGACCTGCTAGAGGGAGAACTACTTACACCAAACATGAAAGAGTGAATGGAACATAAGGATATATAGTTATCACTTAGCATCCCACTATACACAACTTCACACACTTATACAATAATATTATGAACTCAAAACCAAATTTGTTAATTTATTTCAAAATAAAATATAGTATTCAAACCATCAGGGCTTTGCCATACCAAGTGTGGATTTTATTACAAATCCAAAAAGGCTTGCATTTATAGAGCATAGGAGAGGAGAGAGAATAGAAGTATAAGGGTCACAAGGATAAGTGTCAAAATATGATAAATAGTTACATTTAAATAAAATTAAGTGTTAAATAGGTCATGAAGGTACTTTTGGACAAATGTCCATCAAAATTTCATCCTTCTCCTAAAATTAGCATAGAGACCTCAATTAGCCTTCTTGAAATTGCCCTCATGATGAAGCATCACTTAACTAATTTCAACTAAAATATGAATTCCTTTACACATGTTATATATCATGAGAGGTTGGAAACACTATTTTTAACCTTAATTTATACTCTTCAACTGATATACTTCATCTTGACACTTGTATTCACTTTCTGTAGTCACTTATTATCCCTCTTGGCTTCAATCCTCACATTTATCATCAAGGTGGCTAGAAATTTCTTAATTAATCCATGGAATAGTTATTAGGACATATTTTCCAAGTCCATTTTTCTTCTACTCCATCATTTATAATTCAAAAAGATCTAATAATAGACCTATCATCTTCTCACTAGGCAGACACTCCTCATTTTCACTATTTCTCCAAGACTTCTTGTAGTGAATCACTCAATAGAATAACTTTCATGCATCTCAAATATTATAAATGAGTCTTAGGAGTTAAGGAAAGTATCTATATACCTCCCTTAATGAATTTTAATTTGTCCATTTTCCTTTATACTTATAAAACATCTCAAATCCTATAAAAAACATAATAGTAGGTATGCCTATACAGATAATAGTACATAAACAGTGGATAAAAAGGAGATTCAAAGAGTTATTTACAAGTTTAAATCAATTTAATTGACATATAAACCCTCTTAGATGCATCTCCAATGATAGTTTCTCCAACAAGTTCTTTATTTTAGGAGATTTTACTTGTTAACAAAGGTTCATAAAAACTAGACACTTAACCTCCCAAAAAATCCACTGAGAATAAGATAAGTACCCCCATAAACCATCCATAACTACTTAGGGTACCATGAATCCTACTTTTATATTAGTGAGTGAAGGAATTTGACCTCTCTAGCTCTCTCTTATGTTCTAGATAGGCTTGAGAGAATTTTAGGCCAAAATGGCCAACTTGAGTAATTATTATGCAAACAAATAGGTCTAACCTATCTTAAAATCCACCCTAAGGGTCATCAAATTATTTATAATGGTCATGTGTTAATTTGGATGAGTTTAGCTAGTTTTAGGGCTTAGGTATAGTTGTAGGCGTAATAGGCCTATACTGTATTTTTTAACCTATGACCACCTCTGAGTGGTTTCCATTGGTTTTAGGTGTTTAATAAATTTTTTTCATATCCAAATAAATACTCCAAATATTTTAATAGTTTAAAAAAATCTTCATTACATTCTCTTACCATTCACACACCAAACTTGTAGTCATCCTATTCTTGTAGGGCCTTTTGTCTAAAACAAAATAAAGGTCATCTCCCCTATTTACCTAGCCAATGCGAGATTTTGAGAGGATAAATTAGGTCTATATGATGTTCTATACCAAATTTAATCACTTGGTCATACTTCAAGACCTTTCAAACCTTTGAATCCCTCAATACTGGCTTATAAGGTTAACTATGTTTAGGATTGTTTATGCAGACTTCGACTTGTTCTATCTTCACCTAAGTCAAAGTGTTTGGATATAGGGATAACATGGAAACATTTTTTCATCATACTAAGAGTGGAATTTATATGTTCATCCCATTTTATACCTTTGCCTACCAAAGAGACCTATGTTCTCCATTAGTCATGAGTTGGTATGTTTACTCAGTCAGACTATAGGTTTTTATTTGGGTAGAAGCTAGAGGTTTCATTTAGGTGGAGACATCATTGAAAATTGTAATCACATTCTTGACTTCCTCTAAGGTCATCAATATCAACTCATACCTAGATAAGCTCATCTAACACCTTGTAGCTAAGCACCACTCTTTATTCACCAAATACATTATAAGTCCATTGTTTTGATTCAAGTTCTAGACTCATTTGGGACTAAAAGGCACTATATCTCTCTGAGCATCTTCAATAAAAATTATAGAGTTTTAAGTCACTCAATCTTCATTCTCTTGACCAAACAATCATTCATATGTCAAAATGTGATCCTTTAAGGCTTAGGATGCAAGGGTGAAACCATTTAGGTTTACACAAACTTCATAATCTCATGTCATAAAATGACACTACATAGGACATAGTTTCTTTTTGGAGAAGTTAAGGTAATAATATCTTATAAGTAATATTCTTACTCTGCATCTTTTTAATTGCCATTTGAATAGTCATAACTATGTAAATAAATTGAGAAATCCATTAAAGTCTCTTTCAAAGGTTCAGTATAATTGTGTTACCTTGAGAATATTCTCACAACTTGAAACTCTAAGCTTCATCAGCACTTAGGCTTTTGTATCATCCTTATGCCTATTGGTCTCCATCTAAACTTGACTAGAGCAAAACGTTTCATTGTTTGGAACCTAGATCTCTTCTTAGAGATGATGTAAACCCTAAATATCTTATAAGCATTAAATATTCTGGATATATATTATAGATATAAAAACACATTGAGATTCTCTCAAAATACTAACATTCAACTTCTCAAGTATACACATTTATAATGCATACTACCTACATATGATAGTGAGAGACTAGGTCCATTGGGTCATTAATATTATATAAATGATCAAATAAGGTTTATAAGACACATTTAACTAATTATTTATTGAATAATACTTGTTATACTTTACTCTAACCCTCTTACATAGATATGGAGATATTTTTATGCAGAACACTGAGTGTTCACTCTATAACTATGGAAATATTGTTATGTACACCACTGGGTGTTCACCTTTTAGCTCAATGAGATAGTATTTTTTATCTCCTCATGCTCGCATGTGAAAAAAAAATGATACAAACATTAAAATAATTGAAATAATCTGACAACCTACATACACCAAATGGTTCACACAAACCAATGCAAAAGATGAGAAAAAATGAGGTGTTAGGGTAATGCAAGTAATTTGTAGTCACTAACATTATTAGTGATGGTTCATGAAGCATATATCACCAATAATAAGATTATTTCCATTAAAATTAAGTACAAATGTAATTCTAATAGACACAAAATTCATTCATTCCAACTCCTTCCCTCTTGTCTATACTAACAGAAAACTAGTTGACTCCTTTGACTTGCCCAAGAGAGTGATGGGATAAATAGAGAAATTTTATTTCATTTTTGAACTTATTAAATATTATAAAATACATGTGGGTATTTTAAGGGACTCTATTTAATCCTTCATAGTACCATAGTTATTGTGCAATCCATACAACTAAAATTCCCACCTTTTCAACATATTTTCTTGATTCTAACATTTGAACTTGCATAATTTAGTTTCAAAACTGACAATTCATACCTTTTTGACATGTGGGGCATTAAATTACACTTTTAAACACTTTTAATTTCATTTACACCATTATTTCCATTTAAATGACTCTAAAGGCAACCTAGAATGACTTAGGACCAACCTAGACAAATATGATAATGACAAAATGTAGTAAGTGACCTCACCAATGACTATGGTAGACATTTATGACCTAGGGGACCCTATGAAAGTTTTGAAATTGTAAGGGGGGTTGAATAATTTGAATAGGGGGTCAAATTAGTCAAAAATAATACCAATAAATACTATGACTTATGGAAATAATGATGTAAGATTAACACAGCTACTTGGTAGAGACACGTCAAACATATTAATCCATATGATATTTTTATGTCTTTCATAATGTTCATAAATGCTATTTAAATTCATGTGCGATAGAAAAATATTATTTTATATATTAATCATGAGATAAAAGACATATGATAATGATGTAAACTATAAGTCTAATCATGCTCAAGTCTTGATGTTTTTATTTGTAGAACATTTTGAATGTTTTTACATATTATGTGTGTGTGTGTGTGTGCATGCACGCGTGTGCACATGAATGTGTACACACAAAACATTATATATGTGGCTGTAACTAAAAAATGTGAGAACAACATATGTATGTAGAAAAAAGATTTTACATCCATGTTTCATTAAATGCATACTTGTTTCTAGTATGTAGCAAGTATGAAAAATATATCATAAGAATATAAAAATTTATGAATAAATACGAATGTGCATACTATAAATGATTGAAATTTTAAAAATTGGAATTATTAAGGATCTATGTACTTAGGATTTTTTTATTTTTATGTGAAAATTTGAATAGGAAAGGATCGACCAAGGTAAATAATGGTATTCATTCCTATCCCTTACTTATTGATACTATCTTTTCTAGAAAATGCAATATTTTTTAGTTTAAAGTATGAAAATTATTATAGTTTTAAAAAGATTAATCAAGTTTAATTTTTTTTTTAAATTATTAGAGTTTTAAAAAAACTCATTAGAGTTTAAAAAAATCTTTGATTCACTAGATGCTAATAAGGAAGAAAAAATTAATAAGGAAATAATGGAGAATAGATAATAGAATAACAAAAGATATACAAAAAATTGTACAAATTAATAAGTTAACAACTAAATATCCAAAACATGTTTCACCTCTTAGAGGCTCGTCAGTTGGAATGGTTTGAATTATGATAAATGAGTACAAAAAGAACTAGTATATATAGTAGTTGAGGGAGGGAGTATTTTAAAAATATTTGTTAAGTTTGAAAAATAATTAATAAAATAAATTCCAAAAAATAACACTATCTTCCATATAAAATAGGTGCCTACCTTGGGATAATGAATTGTCAAAGAAACTCATCCCATTTAGGAATAAATTCCTGAAAACAAGTTTTCCCACTTGTATAAATAAATATAAAGGGAAACATATTAAATAAAGGAAATAATTCACTAAGGGGGATGCGTAGATGGAGGAAAACAACACAAAGAAAACAATATCTAAAATGGAAAAATAATTAAAGGCAAAAAATCAACCTTGAAAACCTCAAAACTAATTAGAAAACAATCTACTCATCAAAAAAGAACCCAATTTTCTTGGGTTTCTACAACAAACTCTTGAAAGGGGGATATGTTGTAGTGCATGGATTTATTGGTAGAGTTGATGAAGTGTAAGGTTTAGGTTTTTACCAAAGCTTAAATCTTTAGAATAAGAGTTATAGTCAAGATTAAAACAAGGGGGCCACCTTCTCTTTAAAATTTTAGACTACACCCAACTAAGAAGCACTAACTTATCCTTCTAAAAGACTTTGCTGAAGCAACTTAGTAAAAACCATCTAGGATTTCTTCTAGTTCATAATTTGGAATAAATAATCCTCCTAAGGTGGACAAATCCTACTATATCTGACTTTCTCAGAAGGTACCACTGAAGCTCACTAATGATGGACTTTTTCTAATGATGGGGATGCTAAGAATGGAATGAGATAAGAATGGAATGAAATCTACTGGTAGGAATTCAACTTCTTGTGAAAGCACTTAGTGGAAATATTTCCATTGTTATATAAGTTAAACCTTTGAAGAAGGTGATATCAAATAAATCAATAGAATAATGGGAAATTGAGTGATCGATCTTGATCTCTAGATAGAATCTATGATACTACATGAAATACTCAAGAAAGACTCCTTGTTACCAATCTAACCACCCAAATCACCATCAATAATCATCATAAAGTAAATAAGAGTATAAGTTTCAAATTGAGTGTCTAACTTCCATTCTAATGGAAGAACAAGAGTCACACATACACCATTAAAAAGTTAATACCCATGGCAATACATCCAATCTGCTTATAACAGACACCATCAAACACTAAATAGTGCTCATGGAGAACCAACTTTGCAAGACTAATGAATAAGTCAATGAATTTATTATCAAAGTGTTACTCAAAAAATAACTCTATCACCATTTCTCAAAGGGATGAAATCTCATTGGATGTGGGGATACTAGGGTAGAGAGACTCAATTTCAAACATAAACAAGATACATTCTAGAAAAAAACTTTGTCACCAAGATCTCAAATAAGAGTGAGTGAATATGAAAGATGGTACTTAATATTGAAGGAGAATCAGGAATAGGATAAAGTGAATAATCTTGGAGTTAGGCTCCAACATATATCCAGCATAACTATAAATAGGCCTACCAATAATCATAGGATTATAAAGCTTGTCTAGTAAGATGTAATCATTGAAATGTGTAGCATATGTAAAAATTATGTCAAAAATAATAAGAAATGACCACTAAAATCATGTATCTAACATATGTGGTAAGGCCTATATAAATGTATCAATGAAGTTAATTATAATAAATTATGAAATTAGAATCTTATGCATTAGCTAGTACATGATGTGGATCATGGCACTCATCAAACTTAACAAGTTTAACAAGCATGCACACATAATAAGAATAAATTTATACCATAAGTCCAAAGGACACATACAAGGGACATGTTCAAATGTCACATAAGTGAATATTTCACATACAAGGCCAAAGGACACACACAAAGGACATGAATAATGTCACAAAGAAGGGACATGTTCAAATGTCACACAAGACAAAGGGCCTAGGGCCAAACGTAGTGGACATGTTAAAATTTCACACATATCAAAAAATGATATAATGGATATATTAAAACAAATTACACACAATGGAAAAATACTATATGATAAATAAGTAATATCTAATTTACTACATCTAATTAAAAACATGAATGAATCATAAAACTAGAAACATAGTCTACATCATGTATATTTAATGTGATCATATCATAGTAAATAAAATATCCATGTACACAAAATAAGATATAAATGTTATCCAGACATTTGTAAAAGTAATTATATCTTAGAAGTACATGATTCATATAATGGTAACACATGTAAATACTGTGATGTGTGGAAACAATGTTACAAGTTTAACAAGGCTACTTTGTACAAACAAGTCAAACATATTAATCTATATGATATTTTTAGGTCTTTCATAACTCTCATGAATGCTAGAAAAATGTATGTGTGATATAAAAATATTATGCTATTTACTAATCATGAGATAAATGACATATGCTAATGATGTAAACTATAAGTCTAATCATGCTCATGTCTTGATTTTAGATTTTTAGAACATTTTGAATATTATTGCATGTGTGTTTTTGTGTGTGTGTGTGTGTGTGTGTGTGTGTGTGTATGGATGTATGTATATATATATGTATACATATACATACATACATATATACATATATATACATATACATACATACATACATATACATATGTATGTATGTATGTATGTATGTATGTATGTCTCTATTTACCTATCTATCTATACACACACAGAGAGATATATAAAAACATACATATACATATATACATATACATACATACATATGTGTGTATGTATTTATATGTAAACACATACGCATACACTTATTGCATTTGGAAATAGAAACAAATAAGCTAGTAAGTTATCCATGGGGTTGAAAGTTTCATAAATGGAAGGGATATAAACAATTTTTAACATATGCCAATGTAAAATATGTACTCAAAATGATGGCATGGATATGTATGAGTAATATTCCCCCATTAATCTATAATTTTTTCATCTCTTTAAATTGTAACCATTGCACTTTCATGCTCAAACATGACATAGGTATTTTACAAAATGTTTCCACCATTTATCTCATTCATTATCTTACTATTTTTTCATTGTATTAATCTAAGGTAGGGTCGATGTGAAATATAATGGAACATATTTTTTACCCAAGTGTTACTAGCATATTAATAGCCCAATGTAGTATTGAGGCCCCATAATATTACCCAAGTGTTGAATGTCATACACAAAATTTTGGAAGAGATTCATGCTACACATATTTTGTTTATGAAAATATGTAATATTTCTCTTGGTACATTTATCACCATTAATGTGAATATTAAGAATCAAAGGTTCTAGATATAATGAATGATTTTTAAATGCTCATTTGGAAATGTAATTTTAACATGATATTCTCTAGATATATTTTTATTTTGAAATCATGCATATTACCTTTAAAAGGTATTCACACAATGAGAAAAGTGTTATTATGTCCCATAAGACACCATTAAACCATTATCAAGGGTAAAATTTCCCCAAAAGGGTCTCGCTGCCATCATAATAAAATTTTAAGGTAGTTTTATATGTGAAAGGAGAGATATTAAGGAGTCAAATGCCTTTTATTCACCAAAATGGGGCACACACACTTGAAAAAATGACCTCTCAGCTTCTTTCCACCTATACTATCTATTTGAAAGCATATTTGACTTACCATTTCCCTCTTTTTGTCCTCCAATAGTCTTTAAAGATCTTAAATCTAAATTTTTTTAGAAAAATGATGGTTTACAGGTGTTTCTAGGACTTGTATAGATTTGTATGGATATGTCAAAGTCAAAGGAGGTCATACATTTTATGGGGATCCCTTGAAGGCACCATAGATAAGGATTCATGTCTAAAATGTGAAAATAAAGGTAAAAAATGCAATAAAATCCCCATCTAGCTCTTATTAAGCTCATAAGGGCCAAGTTGAATTAGATGGTATAATCTGTATAAGGAGAATCATAGCCTAATATCGTAGCCATAAGTAAAGTCTCTAGTGGCATTAGGATTAGTGGTAGTGGTTTTCATATTGAATCCTTGGGATTTATGAACAATCACTAAGACCCCTAGGTGGTCTTAATCCCTTTTCAAACCTCATAAGCTTAGTTATAGGCAGATTTATGAAAATTTTAAGCTCATTATCACATCTTAAGCATGGATAAATGTTTATAAATGTATATTAAGTGTATTATACCCCCTTGAACATGTTCTCATGTAAAGTTTAGGGTTATATTAACATGCAATCTCCCTTGGTTGGAAAATTACAAGTCAGTGAAATTTTATTATGTTTTCATGGAGTAGAACACACGGATGATTAGTGAAAAGTTTCCATACTTTCCCTAATGATCCTTACATAATTTAACCAGTCACCATTTAGTTATAATATATCTCCTTTAATTTACTCAATGCCCACATTAAGAAGGAAGGAGAAAGTCTCCAAACATGACCTAGTTATTCTCATGGTAACCCATATCCAAGATGAGAGCATATGAATGATGTCTTCTTTAAGTTTCATGAGTGATTTAAGAATGTGGAATCTCTCCTATTTAAAAATAAATAATTTCATATGGTCTTCATGAAAATAACTCATAAACCATCTACAAATGTATTCATAATCCTTTAGCATTATTTAAGATTTCTTAGCATTATTTATGGTTTTTGTGGACTCCTAGGTTTCGCTTTCTCCCTCAAGATGCCTAATTCACCAAATCCAAATACATTACCTTATTGAGTATCCATATTCAGAATGTTCAGGTCTCAATAGGTGGTCTTGAGTGTATAGTTACATTCCATATATGTCATCTCAAAATAAATTTATTTCATAATGATTGCATTAACCCATCTTCACCTTATAGTGAGCCTTGATTTCCAAACTCAAAACTTCATAAAGACTATATAAGACACCTACAGGCCTAGATACTCATGCACAAGCCTATGTATGAAGGTAAGATAAAAATATTTTATAGTTACATGAAATGAAAATTAAACCATTAGAAAGGAATCCCAACCAAGTTTGGTTACTATTAATAGGTCAGTGACATAGTTGAAAAGGTCAGGTTCAAGCCCAATTCTTAAGAATTATCCCAGATCATCACCTACATTTGAGCCTAGGTAGATGTAAGAAAGGATTGTATGACTTGTTAACATGAATGCCTTAATATATGATATTCAGGTTCAAAGAAAGTCAACTAATTTATAAACATGGTGTAGAAAACCCTTATCTTGCTCACTAACCTATAAAAGATTGCAATCGAATGTTTCCAATCCTCACCTGTAGGATGACACTCTAATTGTCTCCAAACTTGAATATAAGATGACACATACACATTAAGGTTGGGGATAAATAAATTTGATAGGATATAGGGGTTATTGAAACTCAAAATAAACATAAAGGAAGACTAAACAAGCTAACCAATAGGATCCTCTAAATCTGCATACATATTTGGCTTAATGCATTCAAGTCTGCCTAGTCAAGATGAAATACCTAGTTGGTTTGAATGATGGAGGTGAAAAACCATGTGAAAATGTTCCTAAATTGGTTTAAATCATTTATATGGTTTTCAATATCTTTAGAGGATATTGTACACAACACACAACCTAGGCTTGACTAACCATTCACAACACATAACCCTATGGATATTTGGCTAGAAGAGTATGTTTGTTGTAGACAAAAGGAGAATCAAGAATAAAATGATGTTGATAAACCCTAAATTAAATATATTTATGGTTTTAACTCAATTATAAATTATGATAAAAGGAAATATAGACCACTTAGGTCTTTGCCATCAACTAGTTTGAACACTTAGTATAGGCCAAGGATGGTCATAGCAGACTTAGAGGAGAAGATGATAGAATTAAAGGTATAGTAAACAATTAGACTATAGAAAGGGTTTAAATTAAATATGAAAGGATTATAATAATTCCTAAAGTCACTATAAACACCTACAAGTGGTATGATGTCTTGAAACTCAGTTTAGGCCTATAAAGCCTAAAACCCTACATAAGCCCTCAAACTTCTAACTTCGCTCTTATGGAAAAATGGGTTAATTAGGTATATGTATGGATATAATATGTTTAATTATTATGGTATAGATCTTGAGAGATGTATCACATGTAGGATAATATAAGAGAATGATAATTTAGCCAAAAAAATTTCCTCTAGCTTTTTGATCCCAATCTACCAATTTGAGATGCAATTTTGAATGCTCACATATTCTAGGAGGAAATGCATGGGGAAAAAATATATTAGCTTAATTTTAGGACACATATGAACTTTCAATCCATGGGTAATATATATATATATATATATATATATATATATATATATATATATATATATATATATATATATATAGTGGGATAACTCTATTAATAATCCTTAACATCGTGAGCATGCCGTGACAACCTAATAGAGACCCGAGGGATACCAACCTTTGATTAGATCTCACCATACAAGATGAATTGGAATAAGATATATTATGGATATTTTAGGAGGTATATGTAATAAAATTTCATATTCTTAAGTTTTTAATCTAAGGAATTTATGTTATGAACCATCATTAAGATGGTAGGCCACTCTAAACCCTCACAGAGAACCTTATAGATTCATGGTCAAAATTGATTTATTCATCATAATAATGGTCAATATATTGAGAAGAGTTATACTTAGTGACTTTATATGGCCTCTAAATTTTATCAAAATGAATCCTACACTGACAAGCAATGTGGCCAAAATTTCCACATTAGTGACATTGATTGTTTGATCTACCTTGACCTATGCCTCTATATATGAGTTATGACCACATCATTGGTCACTCGTTTAATTTGAATGAGAATGGATATATTATTTATTATAATATTTATTCTAGTTATATCCTTATTTAGTATTATCACTGATGTCATAGGTGTATCTTGTGAAGGTGGATGATAAAGATGACTAATCCTAGTTGGCAGTGTGTAATATGGAAAGAAATATTGAGAGAGTGTTGTCATGAAACATAATTTGAAGGAAAGAGATAATTTGAAAGAAATATAGAAAATTTTAAGGCAACTCATTCCTTGTGGTTTCATGAAGGTATAGGTAATTGATGTCAAAATTGCATAAGAAGCCTAGTCATGACATGAAGAGGTATATGCATAATAATGAATGAACATAGGCATGTGAAGGTTGAATGTTAATATTTGAGCATGTATATGAGGCATTAAATCATTTATGATAATTTTATTTTCAACCTATAAGGGTAGGATCTTCAGACTAAGTCTATACCTAGACCTCTCTTAGACCCTACCAGGCCTACTGAAGTATAAATATTATATTTCAAGGAAAGTATGCATATATGATAATGGAAAGAGGTAAAATATGTTTTTTTAATCATGTTAAAAATGTTTGAATCCATGGTTTGAGGTAAATTTCATGAAACACTATTTTAGGCCTTCTTGAGTTTACAAATGAGGTCTCAAGACATGAGAAGCACTTTCAAATGTTCATTAACATGTGTAACCTACACATGGGAACCTAAGATATTAAGGAGAGATGGGGAATTGTCCTAGATAAGATCTCTTGGAATTGTTTTTATATTTAAGTGATGGTCCTTTATGAACAATTATTAACACCAAAAACTATGTTAAACCTCCCTAAAACCCTAATAAGGAATTGATGTAAAATATATTCTTCAAAACAACCCATAATGGTATTAAATACCTAAAAAAACTACTGGATCATGTATTAAAACCTCTCAGGTACCTCCAAGTGGTGGTGGTTAGTCAGATTAAAGAGATAATACATAGATATAGGCTTATTTTTCAATAAGTTTTTGTTCTCTCAAAAGTTGCATTGGTCAAGGAAAGAAAATGGATGGAAGAAGATATAGAATCATAATTCATGACCATGATGTTTTATGGATAGGTTAAAAAATTCAAGTGTGCTAATTTGGTCATCCAAGTTAGCTAATTGTAGACAAACCTAACGGTGTGAATAAAGAAAAATATAGGTAAAGTTGAGAGGATCGATTTAAGGGTCTGAGCATGTCATATTTATGTAACCAAGTGTATGAAGATTTTATTTATGACTTGTAATAAACATTCATTCTTTAAATAAGTTTTGGAGGTCACTGAATATGGTGAAAAAAATTCTCACAAAATGACTTATCTAGTTCAAATAAGATTATGCGAGATAAGGTCAAGAAATTGGTCTACAAGAACAATATTTTCCATTAGACCATATGATATTTATATCTAAGGATGTTATGGAGATATCATAGGATCATTTACATACATTAGGAGTCATTATAAGTGCCTTCACAGGTGTTTGAGGTCTAAGTGTTTTATTATTTTTGGGAAACTAGGGTTTAGTTCCTAAACAATAAAGGGTCTGGAGTAAGAGAAAAAATGTAATTAAATACAATAAACTATATATTTATATCAATTTGATCAAATCAATTATATAGGTAAAATAAGTAACTTGTCTATAAAAATAGGCTTAAATGAATGATTCAAAGGCTAAAAACTATTGTATATAATTGGAACAATGTCATGAATCTGGATCTAGCTTTCATTTGATGAAAGGATAAGAACTCCAAAAATAGGACACTTTAGGGTCTGACACTATTGTCCACTCTTATTACTAATGTTCAAACTAGTCATAGAGATCTGAGTTTTCTTGGTTTTGGTTTATCCCTGCATGAGTCTACTTATGAAATTTTGGATGTTGAATGTCAATGGATCTCATTATAGAGCTAATTTAATCTTTAAACCCTAGATCTACCTACATACATGAAATAAAAAGCACACCAAAATCAAAATGGGTAAAATTGGGTTAGGGGAAGAATGATTACATGATATATAACCTGTATTATCCTAATTTATACCTATATTAACCCTTAAGATAGGGTCTCAAATCAAATGTAGTTCTCCCTTAGGGAACGTATATAATCAATGTGTATGGTAGATTCGAGAATGAATTTCACCTAAGACCTTCCTTGATCAAGCATGCAAATATATGTGTGATGTATAATGCTTAGCTATACTATTGATTGATTTTTAATTATTTATTGTGCTAAAGTAGTAAGTGCTAGATATAAAATGCCTTGTGTAGTCATTTATAGAGGAGACTCTTTATTTTGAATTTGGGAGATTTATTCATATTAGCTAATATATAAGGATTAAAAAAACTTATACGAGGGGATAAGAAGGGTTTAGGACCTCTTGAGAAAAGAGAAATGATCATTGGGACTAAAAATACAATGGGATAGGAGCATAAAAAATGGGACACCCTAGGTTCTAACACTATAGTCCAATACTAACACTCTTGTCTTACAACTTCATCACCTAGGGGGATATCACTGGCTTGGGAAATAGAGTCTAATTGAGCTAGAATGACCATCTAAAAGGCTATAGATGACTAAAAAAGAGAAAAAGGGTGACTCAAGATTGAAATGAGACCAAGATAAATTAAAAAAGACATGGCTAATGTGATAAAGACTCATATTCTCTAGTCAGAGTCTCCTATGAAAAGGACTATGAAAAGACATGATATGTGTGGTTGCTTGACCAATTTAGGGTGTATACATTTTCCCCACTTTTATTCTAGTGATACAATGAAATGAATTGCTAGAGTAAAATAAAGAGGAAGAAAATGCATACTTAAACTTACTTGCATGGAGATAAATGTGCTGCAAAGGTCCAACTCACTTCTTGGCCAATGAAGTGGATGGAGAGCCAAATAGTGCTTGGAGAGAGAAGGAATCCATGAAGTGGATGCCACCTATACTAAATTTTAATGTGGAATATATGGAAGATGGAGAAGGATGGAAATGATTGCCCCCATTTTGAATCTAACTAAAGATGAGAAATGCTTAGAGGCCCAAAACCAATGTATATCCTTTGTCCCACATAAACTCATGTAATCTAGAATGAGTGTATAAAATCTATATGTTGTGAAGAGAAAAATTTGTTATGCCCCCACTTTGAATATATTAATTATAACTAAGAAATTCTTGGAGGCCCAAAACCAGTGTCTATCCTCTATCTTGCATAATCTCATGTAGTTTGGGTCTAGGTAATGTAATGGACCAACCACTATAAATGGCCATGTAGTCCAACTTGGTGATAACCTAGGTATAACTAGGTGTAATCTAAAAATATGGTAAATGTGCAAGAGGAGAATGACCTATCTTTCCATTATATTTATATAATCCTATGTGATCAATACCATGAACATCTATGTCATACCCCTAAATATAGTATATGAGTGATGCATCTGTATAATATAGTAATCTATATAACCACATGTGATATGACATATCTTTCCATACCTCATGTGTAAAACTAGAGACCAAAAAGTTATGCTTTGTAATATGCCTGTAGTCTACTATCTAATTATGTAGTTATGTCATGTTGTATGAAGCTATATGTGTGAGACATGTAGTAATATACATGCCCCCAAATCTAGTATTTGAATCTATATTTGTACCAAAAATCATTGAATATCCATATAATCTAAAACACTATATATGAATAGTCTATGTACCTATAAGCTAAAATCACTATGGATCCATATTATTTAAATCATTGTATCTAAATAGTCTATATATCTATAAATTGAAGGTGTATCCCTTGGAATGTCTTGAGTAATGACAAGTGACCCATATAATTTGAATCACTATATATCTTGACCAATCTGAGCTAAATATAATAACTTAACTATTGGATGTGTAAGAACCATGGTGTATCCACCTATGAGAGTGAGTGGGTATGATGGGTAAGTGTAGAAATATGAATAGTAGAAATGATGCCCTACTTTTTGGGAGAGGGATGAAGTCTGTGATAGATAAGGTCAATCCAAAAGTGATGACTAGTGGCATAAGAATATAAATAAATCTAGCATGTTGTGAATATATTTGAAAGGTTGTTTGATTGATTAAATAAGTTTCTAAAAGTGGAACACAATTTGTTTGGTGAGGACCAAGGTGTGCATCTGGGTATAAGAGAAATATAGAGATGTGCATGCCATAATACGTAGATGAGGTATCAAGAGAGTTAATTTAGAGTTATGTTGAAGGTATCACTATCATGATTCCATGGAATAAAATGGTTTGAAAAATGGAGTTACGAGGTTCGAGTTATGGACAAAATGGTATTTTGTTTTGATTGAAAAACTTGGAGAATATAGGAAATTGGATTGATTATTGATTAATTTATTCATTGAATAGGTTTATATCTTGAGATATGGAGTGAGAGAGATGTTGAAGAGATGAGCACCTGTCATGACTTGGTTTGAGTAGTTGGTAGCCCAGATTCAAGCTGATAGTGATGTAACCCTTGTAAGTAACCTAAATGCTTGGTTCTTGTCAAATTTTTGACTTGTTTTAGTTTTTTTTTATCTCTTTAAAGTATCATAGGAAATGTTTTTCTATTTCCAACACTCTTGTCCTACATCAATTTCTCCTATACAAGTTTCAACGCTCATGTCTAGGTTGTAGCACTCTTATCTAGCATTATTGTCTTGTACCCAATGTTATTGTCCTATAGACATGATTTTTTGAGATGTTGCTTTATTAGTTGTTATTGATTTTATTTGGATTTTGACTTGGTATTTTTGACTGATGGATGTGATATTTCTAGTGTTTTTTTAGGGTGAGGTGTGGATGAGAGAGTTTCATAAGGGCCAAGTGATGGATACCTTGAGGTTTTTATTATTATCTGCTAATGAGAGAGTTGTCATGAATAGGGAAGGGTTGGGTCATATGTGTGACATAGGCATAGTGTAGTGGGATTGATAAATTATTACCACCTTATGTGAGAGGTGGAATTTATAAACATGTAATTTATGTCTTCCTATAGGGGAGATTATCGTGAATCTAGAAGATGTGTATGATATTTTTCATTTACCGATTAGTGGATGATGTATGATGTTGTAGGATGACATAGGTGTTGATGCTATTGATCATGCATCCTTGTATTTTGTTGGTGTGACCTTATGTATACTTCAAAAAGGGATTGATAATGTTGTATTATTGTTAGTTATTATTTAGTTTAGTTTTTTGTTCTTGTGGAAGTGGTGGGATATTTTGTTGGCATCAATTGTTGCTATGGATGGGAGTGAAGTATCTATTTCATATAGGATGTATAATATTTTTCATAGTTTAGAGGTATATGGCATTGTATTCTCATGGGTTAGGAATATGCTTTCCCACCTATACAAGGATCTCTATAGGTTTACATATGAGGCATTTAGTGGTGGATTAAGTGCAATGACCTTATTGCATTATTGGGTTTATGAGCACATAGAGGTTATGTAGACAATAGGATTACCGAGGGAGAAGTGGGCACCTCTATATCTATTTAGGGAGAGATGGATGAGTACATTCGATATTTGATCCCTTGGGATAAATCATTATAGGTGGGTGATAGATAGATTGGTGGATGGTGACATTATATGAAGGCCTTATAAAGGATTTCCTAGGAGGGTGGAGGATAGAGTATAGTTATGATATATGAGGGTAAGTTATTGGATACATGACCACTAGGTTGGAGTATATGAGTGATTTCATTATGAACACATGACTAGATAGTTTGGGGTACCACATGATGTGCCTCTAGTAGCATGGTTGTGGGTGAGGAGTGCATAGGTACCAATGAGGGTAGGAACTTGTATGAGGCCTATTAAGGCTAAGCTAACACTATTACCTTTAGATGTGTAGGATACAGTTATAGATATTCCTAATGTGGATGATGTTGGATGTGCACATGCATATAAAACATAATGGGGTAGGTATCAGTGGGCTCCATTGTATCCTATTAATGGAGGGGATGCTCTAGAGTATGAGGATCTTGAGTTGATCTAGATGATGGGAGGTAAGCAACAATTTTATTAAAATTATGTACAAATTTGTGATTTTAGTTTGATTTTAAATTATATAGATAATGTAGTGTCAAATGTTTTGTGTAGGTGGAGTGGGAGGTGCATAGGATGAGGCACATGCTAGGGTGGGGGGTAGAGATGATGAATATTGGGAGACTATCATTGAGTTGACACTTTGAGAGCTCACATGGCATGTTCCTGATGATGTAGTGGAGGGATTTATATAGTGAATGATAGTCATAGTTGGTATTTATGCTCATATATTTGATAGGGATGCTATAAAGATAACTACATTAGTTAGGGAAATAAGAGAGAGAGATGAGCTAAGAGCTGAGTTGGATAGGCATAGGATATCTCCACCTATTTTGGTTTTATTAGCACAAAGATTATAGATGAGTATACAGACCTTCAAAGGTGATACATGGACTTGTGTGAGGAGCATTTTTAGCTATTGGAGTGAGATATTCATTACAAGAGGCATACAGTAGCCTGAGGAGGTGTAGGGCCATCAAGTGCTAGGGTGGATTATAGGACTAGTACTAGTGGGGAAAGTGAGACTAAGAGTGAGGGTATGATGCCCATTCATGATTGATTATACTTGATATGATGTATATGATTTAAAAACTCTCTCTCTCTATATATATATGGATATTTATTTGATTTTGAATCATGCATATTATGTTATGGAATTTGGAGTATATTGGTATATTTATTGCAAATGGTTGATTAGAAACAATTAGTTTATCATTGATGTTGAGGTTGCATATGTTTTGGTAAAATGGTATTTGGGATATGTGATTTGATTGTTATTGATAAGTGTGATGCTAATGTCTAATTTTGAATTATATGTGAGTAAAAATTTATTTATTTTTTAATTAGTAAATTGATTTGGTAAGGTGATTTGGTTTAATATTGGTAAAATAGGATATTGGTAAAATAGGATATTGGTAAGATCAAGATTTGGATAATTTGGTTTGGATAGGTATGGTTATTTGGAACTAGGAATATTAGTTGTTAGTAGAAGGGGAAGTAAGATATCACTCTATGCATATCACTTTGTGTTTAATTCCTTGAGAGTGGCTCAATAAAATAAAGGTTGGCCCTTTAGCTCCATCATCACCTACTAAGTGAAGTTATGTGATCCTGCATGTGTTGATCGATATTTGGACTATGTGTCCAATCCATCTGATTAGGTGGATCAAGAATAAAAATGCTAGATAGACCTTTGGCTCCATAATTCCACACTAAGTGAAGCTATGAATTGATACCAATATGAATGTGTGTTGTATCACTAACTAAACCTTGATGGCCATTTGAATAAGTGTCCATACTACTCATGTTGTGTAAGAACATGCCCTGTATCCGCTAATGTCTATGGTGCACTAACTATAGATATTCATGGAGACTCTATAAAATGCAATCTCAATATATGCACAACTAAAAATATGTTCTATGAAGAAGGTTCATATATCTACAATCATAGTGGATTTTTACATGAAATAACACCCTAAGGCATTTTTTGTGATGCATAAGACTATGAAATAGATCGATATGGAACTATAACTTATGATGGGGGCTCATCTAATCTCAATCATATCAGGTTGATATGTGAAATAGGTACCTAAAAACTCAACCATAGTGAATATCTATTTGGAGTGGTACTCTATGATGTGGGTTCATCTAATCTTAGCCATAGTGGGTTGCTACATGAGATAAGACCCTAAAAACTTGGTTGTAGTGAATATCTATCTAGAGTGGTACTCTATTATAGTGCCTGTGATTGTGCTAGACATGTATATGGAATAGAACTATGTATTCCTCAAAATACACTACTATATGTAGATTTTTATCATTGTACTATTCTCCAAACCCTTTGAGTAGGTGGGATACGAGATCTCCTATGAGGCTCTGTCCTAGAAACCACATTACTCTTATGATGAGTAATAGATGATTCTTGTGAAGGAGTGTCATGGGATGACTTAGTCATGGGGGAATGAGGTCTATGGTTCTATGATGGAGGATACCTTGTTACCCCATATGTGAATGTTTTGATGCCATTATCAACACATTTATTAATGCAATCTCTAATTCCATAACAATCATTATCTTTGTGTCCATGGATACAATGATAGTTACAAAAGGGTCGATGTGACTGTGTATGTAAGAGATGTGGATATTATTGATGAGTATAAAGAAATGTGATTAAACTCCTATCTAGTAGTGATGATAATATAACATATGGGCTATCTTAATCTAGTGGTGCCCTACTATTGTTCTTTGTAGTGCATACTATAGGTGGTGATCTAGAAACTAGCTCTCTATTCTTAACTGGTTGCTTTTTTGGCTATGGATTCCTAGATGCTATATGCTAGGATATATAGATGGAGGAAATGCTATGAAATCTAGAGTAAGTTTATCAATTGAATCTGACTCAATCAATCCCAATTTCTTCTCCAAAGATAAAACTGTATAACATAAGTGCCTAAAAGAGGACTCTATCTGATATAATATATTCTTTAGGAGGGGTTGGTGAAGCCCCTTAATAAATATATGTCAGACCTCAAATTTTTTTGGTTTATAGATAAATATTAACATGGAAGTCTTGAATCGTAAGATATAATCACTAACTGGATCTAAATTATTCTAATGCAATGTGATAAGTTTCTCATATGTAACATGAGGGCCCATGTTTGATATGTAATATATGAGAAATGCCTCTTATAAATCATCATATGTATGTAAATAACTAAAAATAAGTAGATGAAAGAACCAATTCTATGCATTACCCACTAGTGTCTATTGGAACAACTTAAGTAGAATCAAAGGACTCTCATGAGATGGAAAAGCCTTTTGAAAGGCTTGAATGTGTACAAAGGGATCTCTAGTTCCATCAAATTGAGGCAATGATGGTATCTATAAATGATTAGGCAATGAATCTTTGACAAATGTTTTCTAAAGAGGGTTACCATGTAAGTCATTGGCATCCATCTAAGACTTATAATCCTTGTTTTCTAAAGTAATGAGATGTATTTGGTATTGTAATTCATGAACTTCATACATCAAAGAAATAATCTCTTGGGATGGTATATTATTATCTTTAAGTGATTCATTTATTCATTGAATTTGATCATTTATTTTAGCCATGGGAAGGCTACATTTAGAAATTGGATCATAGAGAGGGGGTGTGCTCACTTGAACCTTTGGAGGAATGGTAACTTGGACCTTAATAAAGGGATGTGGGATACCATTCTCTTTAGGTGAAGAGTGAGAAACAGGTGATACTATATTAGATGGTGTCTTTAGAGATTCATTAATGTCTTTATTATTTAGTGAATCACATTCTAATTGAGTAGAAGACGTGATGTTATATTGACTTGTGCATCATTTGAAATAGAATCATGCATAGAAGTAGAAGCAACATTTTGTAATGAATTATGTTTGAGAGGAGTGAGAGAAGAGTTAGAAGCATGAGATGCATTTTCTTCTTCACTATGAGCATAATAGTTATCATTATTCCATGCATTATCATAATCAGATTTTTTTTCATATTTATTCTCATGTTCATATTCATTTGAATGTTCAATAACATACTCATTATCACTTCCATCATCACTAGGGAGAGGGGTAAGAGAAGATGTTAATTCTTTTCTAATATGCAATAAATTGTCATGTGAATTTGGAAAACTATGTGCATCTATGTTATCCTTGAATGGATTGCATGAATTATTTTCATTTGCAATATGAGAAGTAAGAGTAAGAGAGTTATCATTTAGACATTCTTTTTTCATTATTTGAGATGAAAAAGTAGATTTAAGAACATGAGATGGATGATTTGAACTATGCATTGGCAATTTGATTCTATTGCATTTATATTGTTATAATTTGAACATAGAAGTAGCAAAAGAGAGAGATTAGGTTCAAATGGAAGCAAGTTATCACCAATGAGAGGTTCACTTAGAAATGAAAGACTATTTTTTCCATTTGGTCCATTGTGCATAGGAGAATGAGGTGAATATTACCTTTCCCATTTATCAAAATTATTTTCTTTAGAAGAGAGAAGAAAAGAGATAGGTTTGAGAGAAGAAGATGCATCGAATTTTTCTTCACTATCACTTTCATATGTATAATCATATTCCTAATTACAACAATATTAATTATCTTGATTGTAAATGAAATAATTTTCTAGATTTTTAGCTAATGTGCAATTTTGCAATTTTGTCCTTTTATTATCATAATTGTGAGAAAAAATTAGAAATTGATCTATGGGATGAGAGGGAAGAATTACCTTAGTGGCCATTTTATTTCTTTCACTAAAGAGAATATGTAAAAGTAATTTTAAACAAATAAATGCAAGAATAACTACTAAAATAGAATTTTTGAAAATATTTTTGACACTCCAAATAAATTGTGAAAATTTCAAAAAAATTGTCTAAAAATTGTAAGGAAGGCTTGGGGTTTGAGGACCTAGTTTGAAAATCTAGGGTTTTGGGTTAGGGTTTTAGAGTTTTTGAAAATTATTGCAATAATTTAAATTCCAAAATAAATTTGAATAAAATAAATGCACAAAAATTTATACAAAAATAAAAAATTTAAAATTTAATTTTTGTAAGAATAACTAGTAATAGAGATATTTTGAAATTTTTTTTGACACTCCAAACATTCTGGAAAAAATTTAAAAAAATTGTAAGGGAAGAAGGCTTGGGGTTTGAGGACCTAGTTTGCAAATCTAGGGTTTTGGGTTGGGGTTTTAGAATTTTTGAAAATTATTAAAATAATTTAAATTATAAAATAAATTTGAATGAGATAAATACACAAAAATTTATGCAAAAATCAAAAAAATTAAATTAAATTTTTACATAAAAATATGAAGGAAAAAACCTAAGGGTGTCTAGGGTTTGAAATTTGTTCAAAGTAAGTCAGGTTCACCAAATTTTTTATTAATTTTGGGAAAATAGGGTCTAGTTCATAAATAATAAAAGGTCTAGACTAAGGGGGGAAATGTAATTAAATATAGATTTATATCAATTTGATCAAATCAATTGCATAGGGAAAAGAAGTAACTTATTTGGAAAAATAAGGTGAAACAAATGATTCAAAGCCTAAAAACTATTATACAGAACTTGGACAATGTCATGAATATAGATCTATATTTTATTTTGTGAAATGATAGGAGCATCAAAAATAGGTAACTATAGGGTTTGACACTATTTTACACTCTTACTGTTATTGTCTAAACTAGTCACAAAGATCTGAGTTTTTCGGGTTTTGTTTGTTGTCCCCATATGATTCTACCTATGAAATTTTTAATGTTGAATTTTGATGGATCTCACTATAGAGATGATTAAATATTAAAAACCTAGGTCTACCTAAACACATGAAACAACAAACACATCAAAATAAAAAGGGGGAAAAACTAGGTTAGGGGAAGTATGCTTGCACAATCTACAACCCTTGTTAGCTTGCTTGCTACCTACATTAACCCTCAAGCTAGGGTCTCAGATCAAATGTAGTTCTACCTTAGGTAATGTACATAATCAACATGCATGGTATATGCAAGAATGACTTTCACCTAAGCCCTTCCTTGATCAATCATGCAAATCTATGTGTGATGCAGAATGTTAAGCTATACTATTGATTGATTTTTAATTATTTACTATGCCAAAGTAGTAAGTGTTAGATATAAAATGCCTTGTGTAGTCCTTTATATATGAGACTCTTTATTTTGAATTTAGGATATCTATTCATATTATCTAACATCAAAATGATAAATAAAACTTGAGGGGATAAGAAGGGTTTAGGACCTCTTGAGCAAATAAAAATGACCGTTGGGACTCAAAATTGAAAGGGATAGGAGAATCAAAAATGGGACACCCCAAGGTCCAATGCTATAGTCTATTCCCAACACTCTTTTCCTATATGTTTAATACATGGGGGGATATGACTAGCCTGGGAAATAAAATACGGTTGAGCTAGAATGACTATCTAGAAGGCTACTAATGACTGGTAATGAGTAAAAAGGTGACTCAATCTTGAAATAAAACCAAGATAAATAAAATAAAAGACATGGATAATGTGAATAAGACTCATATTCTCTAGTCAGAGTCTCCTATGAAAAGATTATAAAAATACATGATATGTGTGGTTTCTTGACCAATTTAGGGTGTATACACTAAGTGACCATGACTGGCCTTTGAGGTAAATTGGTAGTTTTGAGTGAGTAAGTTGCATAGATATTATTGAGCCTTTATCTCCTGAATAAAAGTGTTACAAGCATTTGGTGATGATCCTAAAGTCATGAACAAATGTTAAAGGTGTAGACACAAATTTTATTTAGTGTATAAATGCACCTAAATCATTTAATCATTATTATTAAATTAATAAATAACATTTCTTCTTAAAATCAAATAATTGATTAATTAAAACCTTTTAAATAAGTCAATTGTGCACTTTTTAATCTTTATTTTTATTTAATTTCATATTTTACATATATTCAAACCTCTCCCAACTTTCTCTCCCTCATCCAAACCAAATCCATAAACATATCTACCTCTTATGACTACTCCTTTGAGTTGTCAATCCATTTTGACAGAGTCTTGTTGAGTCAACTAACCAACTCCTCTTTTTCCTCTACTAGATTGAAACAGTCTCCATCCTCATGGATGAGGACTCATCCTAAACCATTGATAATTTGTAAAATTGAAAATTTTTAAATGATCCTCCACCATTGGATCATTTTCTAGGCTTATATAAATAAGCTTTTAAATCCTCATTTTCATCTGATCACAAATCTTAAATCAATTGCAATTAATCATAAAATATTGAGAGATCACAAGCATATTTAAGTAAATCAAAGTCATCCTTTTGCACCAAAATTACTCCCATTATTATTTTGAATTGGAAGAGTGAGTACCACATTATTGATAGATAAAATTGGATGCAAATCATAATGGAGTATTCTTTTATATCAACTATGAAGTTTTGATTATTATTTTATGTATTTGTTGCTCTAAATTTAGTTAAATTTAGCTTAGACTAGCTCATTATCTTTGAATATTTCTAGTTCATAAAAGAGGTACAATCACTAGGGGTGAATCGGTGATGCAAGATAATATAATTCTATTCATAACTTTTAAATTATTCAACATACATCAACTTGATCAATAAACATATACATGAAAGTTCATACATCCATAGAATACATAAGAGCATACATCACATGAACACATCATAAATGTGGGAAACCCTCTTAGGGGATAAAACCCACTAAACCCTATAGTATGGAATATATTCCTATAAAAAAAAGATCCAACATTTAGACCAGTACCCACTAATCAAGTAATACCCATCCCTTAATTTAGTCAAGCACCTACTTGACCTTTAGCTAGCTCCAACTAGTAAGGAGGCGACAACCCCCTAGGAAACCAAGAACCCACTTAGATACCTTGAAAATTAGATAAAATTTGAACATATATTACTAATATTTAATTGATGATGATCACCTTTTTCTGAATTCTTCAATTCCAATCTCTCTCAAGCTGCCTCTAAGGCCAACTTGCTCAAACTACCTCTTCTAGGCTCATTAGGTCCAATGACATGTGTGTTCTCCTACATAAACTTAATCAAAAATCATGAATAATATTATAAAATATTTATTTTTATTTAATGAATTTTACATTCTATTTTAAATTTTCTCTTCTTCACTTGAATCCTCACTCACACAATTGTTCAACTCTACTCACTCCAGTCTCTAGAAACCATCACCTTTACTTTCACTCTTTATAGAGTCTTCATGAATATTATATTCTTGGTTAGTCATAAGAATTAAATTAACACTTAATAAATATATCATGTTAATACATATATCAAATCCATTTTCATAGTTTGGACATTACCTCATTATCCCCAAACCACAATTAGGTCCTGGTGAGACCTAAAATAATTAGGCCTTCATACTCACACATTATATGTGAGACTATTTGGAACCACCTTTATACTTTTACAATGATTTTAACACATAAAAAATATTTGTAATATCACTTTTATTACATCCACATGGGTCTATGCCACCTGTAACACCAAATCAACACTCAAACCTACCAATTAGGTCTCCTTGCTCTTTAGGCTTTCATACACAAAAAATAAAGTCTCAAACTACTGATGAAAACACTAAAGTATTTCACATATATATATAATTATATAATTTTTTTTAAAACTTCATGACATATTATACACCTCCATGTGATTTATACACTTCAAAATAGGCTTTAAACACTCAAATTGACCCACACAAAATGACCACTTAGACTAGTCACACATAGTCAAATTATTTCAATTCTCCATATCTAATCATGGGAATATAATGAAATATAATACCTTATAATAAATATTTGAGACTTATTTGACATATTCATATTAATTTTATTTCTCAATTCTACTCATAACAACTTTAACTTACTTTTGCAACATGGTCACTCAAACTGCCAGTATATTCATCAAACATAGTCAACTTCAAATCCTTTGTTCACACTAAATATTGATTGGTAAAACCTATAAAATACAAAAATATAGTCTTCATGGAGTCTAAAACACTCTTCAATATTTATTTAATCTTTAAACATCAAAATACTATAAAAAATAACTCAATTATCCTTCTCAGGTCACTTACAGAATATGGTCAAACACATAGTCAAATTTGGAGCTCAATAATTTTGATTCTAAAAACATTAAAGACTTATAAATAGGTTTTATGTATGTTCCTTTAATTACTCTAAAATTTTTTATTTTACAACATGATCAAATTCTACATATATCAAAATTTATAGCTCAAATACTATAGATTGGTTATCCCTCGTAAATTCAAATATTCAAATTCTAATGGTCACTAAGTAGGTATTAAACATTGGACATGTTGACCTCATCTCATGAACCCTAGAAACATTAAATAGATACACACCATCAATATACATGTATTATTATATATATTATCTTATAATGTTCACCATTGATCTTCCATTCAAACTCCCACAATTATATCACCTGATAACTCTATGTGCATTTTACTCACATTGACTATTTGAGTCAATGTGCTCCATAGATATTCTAATTGAAAAATAATATGTTCACCATTTAAATTCTATCTAATCTCTATGAATATGACACATGTCACTAGTGCATTCATTATTTGACATATTTACTTTTATACACACCATTGGATCAAGATCTATGATTTTACACATACCATTAAATCTACTAACTAGTTGATCTCAGAATTCAAATTCGTTAAACTTGACAGTCTTTGTCCCATTATAGTCTAATATATAAACTTATAATATTTATATTTTGATCTAGAAAACACTTCAAGACTCGAAATATTTAGGGTACCTTCTTGGCACTTTATACAACATCACCATGAAAACATTTTCCCATTGTTGACATTCTAAGTACTTACAATAAATGTAGAAACTTACTGGATCATACATGTATACATGACATGTAATGAATATATGGCCTCTCTTTAGTTATAAGATGCATGTTTCTCATTCCAAATGATCAAATGACAAATCAAGACTTTATCAAGACATCTATGGATGCCTCACAACTTATTCTTTATCCTTAAAGACCTATAAATGTGCCATATCTCTCCAAGATATCAAACACAAATTATTTTTAATTCATGAACTATAAACACATGATATTTTTTACATCAGCAAAAACCAAACATCAATGACTATGCTCAACAATCTCCCTTTTTGTCATTGATGACAAAACACCCTCAAAATGACTTCATTTGGACAATGACTTCATTATGATCTTTCTCCCCATTTGACATTAATGAAAAAAGGTCTCTTCCTCAACATCATGTATGCATCAAATACTATTTAATATATATAGGATTTGTACATTCAATCATATGAATAATTTTCCCCCTTTGATATGCACCAATCTAAACATGGACTTATCTCATCTTTGGACCTGACAAAATACCCATAGTATTAGAAATATCTTCCTAACATTATGCACATATATTTAATCCATGAAAGCTAAATTATTTAGTTCGCCCTTAGCCAAAGATATCTTCAAATGATATTCTTATCCTACGACATTAACCAAAGCACAACTGGCATCCACCATGCTTCCTTTTGCTTATCAAGTATCTCATTGAAGATTAGAGAGAGACACCCATTTGGCATAGTGATACTAAAAGTCCCAAAACTCTGGAGAATCCCATATCTTCATACTCTCATTTGAATTTTAGTCCTACCTCATCACTAGATTGACTTTGAATGGGTCCTTGACTTCATTCTTTACTTTATACTTGTCAAAAAATGTAGAGAATAGAAAATATTAACTTTCCTTCATGTCTATCATGGTAAACATACCATATTTGGTATTTTCCTTGATATTGACTTGAACTAAATTTTGATTCTCCTTTTTTTATCTGGACAAATGACACATTCTCTTGGAATTCTTAAACATTCTCCATATCTTATTCCTCTTTTGCTTTAGCAAGTAGTCCACCTTGATTTCTCAACTTAATTGAATTATTTTTCCTAGTCTTCACTTCCTTGGGATTTCATACCAAGGATTGACCTTTCTTGAGCACACTAGGATGCCCATGCACGTTCTTATGACTTAATAAATTGCTTTTACAATCTCTTACAATATGACCAACTTGATGACAACTGAAACAAATAACATCATTCATACCTTATACTTCTTGATTATTATGATCTTTCATTTTATATTCTATCTCAGAAAACATACCATCTTATATCTTAGGTTAATTATGTTTAATATTAACTATCTTAGGTCTCCATACCTGGGTTAGTCTTTTCCCATACATTCTAGGGAAAAATCTATAAATATGCCCCATGCCATGATAATTATAGTAGACTATTTTTTCATACCTTTTTTTTTAATATGCAACTGATATCCATTTGATTGATTTCTTCTTCTTATAAATTTATTTGCTCTATGACCAACAATGGCCCATAAAAGCTTTTGCATACCTTGAAGCATTTGGTTGTCTAATTGGTTTTTTCATTTTGCTCTTGACCTGATCTGGCTTGTTGTCTTTCATGCTACCAACCTCTTTGTATTGTTCTAATTTATTTTGATCTTATTCAAGCTTGCCTATCTTTCTTATGATGTTTTCATGCTCATCCTTTAGAGAAACAAGATTAGTTTTTAATTTAGCACATATATCTTATTTATCTCTCATGATTGAAATTTCAACCTCTAACTAAATTTTAAGAACTTGGATAGTCTCCTTATCCATCTTAGCTTCTTTAGTCATGTCATACTAAATTTGCATGCTTGATTTTCAATAATAATTATAGAATCAAGATTGGACTTCAACTCATCATGATCACCTTGCTTTGAACTGAACTTATAGTTTGTCTCTTCTAATTGATTTTTTAGATTTTTGATGGTCTCCTTATCCTAGCCATGTTATCTTTCAATTTACATGCTTGATCTTCCATCGACTTGACTAGTTATTGATTATCCTTTTCCTCTTTCATGGATTTTCTTGAAAAACTCTCCTCAAGAGATATGACTTTCACTTCAAGACCTTTGATCAGATTCCTCATTTTATAATTCCTCTTTTTTTGTTCCTTTACCTCACCAAGTACACTCATGAGCTTAACTTCTAGATCAACTTCTTCTTCCTCGCTATCATATCAAACTTATTCATTAAACATGATGATATTTTATTTATCATATTTTGATCTTGAGATTAACTTCAAGGATTCTAGTTCCTTATTGAGCTTGATCTACTCATCCATAATAGCTTTAAAGTTTCAGGCCAGGATCTTATTTTGAGCTCTTTCTTGATCAAACTCACTCATATTACCTATGTAATTCTCAAATAGTGTCTTGAGCTGATTGTACCTTTCTTCAATTAATTTTAGACATACATAAATAACCTCCAATTAAGCCTTTAATTCTTTATTCTCTTTAATAAATTACTTACCCATATTTTATCTTGGATCAACTTCAAGTGGTTAAAATTACAATGAAGGTCTTGATCTGATACCAATTATTAGATGTACAATCATTGGGGGGATGATTTAGTGATGCAATATAATCCAATTTTATTCCTGACTCTTAGTTTATTTAGCATACATCAACTTGATCAAGAAACATAAACATGAAAGAACATGCATCCACAAAATACATAAGTGCTATAAATATTGTCATTGATGTCAAAGGTCTAGCATTATTGGTGATAAAGACCCCATTGAATTTAATGATGTTTTTATTAGTAATATCTTGGCTAATGTGTGTTAATATTTATTTAATATTAATGAATATATTTTTGGTTACATAAAGTCAAAATAAGGGCCCATGGAGAAGTCAAAGAGTCATGGGATAAAGACAAAAGAAGAATGGGATACATTTTCCCATGAAGAGTCATCTTGAGGAATTCCAAGAGTCATCAAGTGAAGACAAAAGAGGAAGGATGCAATTTCTCATGAAGGATACTTTGAGGAATATGAAAAGTCATCAAGATAAAGACAAAAGAGGAAAGGACACTTTTGCTTATGAAAGGTCACCATATGACTTTTCAAATGCAAGGATACGAAGGGTCATGCAAATTTGGCATCATTTTCCATGAGGATTGAATGGTCACAAAGGGGGAAGGCCAAAGGTCATTTGGAAAGCTATAAATAAAGGCTTGAGAAGCCATTTGTAATATGTGAGATAGAGTATGATTTGTAATTATTATATCTAGCTTAGAAGAGCAGAGGAGAGAGAGGAAAGGGATATTTTAATGAACTATCATTTATTGAGATAGAAACATTGAGAGATAGTTGTGTGGTATACACAAAAGGGGTTGGTGATCCTATGGGTTGGTGCTCAGTAAAGAGGATAGTGCTTCTGTGGGTTGGTGCTCATGAATAGTTGTTGTTTTGGTGCTCAACAAAGGGGTTGGTGCTCCTCCAAGTTGGTGCTTGAGAATAATGTAGTTTGATTTGGTGCTCATTCATATACTTGAGATTGTTCTCTATGGTTTTTCCCATATTAGGTTTCCATGTTAAAACTATTGTCTCTCTCTATCTTGTGTAGTGTTTATTATTTTAGTTTTATTTCATATCTTGAATGTATTGCTAAGTGGAATTTGATTAAGGGAAAGTTTATAAGATTTATGATATACTGATTCACCCCCCTCTCAGTATATCCCATGCTTAAAAATTGGTATCAGAGTAGGTTCCTTTTTGAAAAAGTTTTACAGCTTGAAGGTAGATCAGGAAAACACAAGATGGCCAAGTAGCTAAAGAAGGAGAATCAAGAGTTAAAATCTGTGGTTGATGCTCTTAAAGAACATGTGTGTATCTTGGATTCTAAGTTGGCTATAAAAGAAAAAGAAAATAAGATATTTATTCAAGATCTTAAGAATCATCTAGAGGTTGCAAATTCAAGTTTGAAATCAAAAGAAGAAGAGATTTTATTCATGGCCATACATGAAGATGCCTCTACAATCAAAAGTATAGATGATCAAGAAGAAGAGGATGAAGCTGAAGAAAATCTAGAAGGAGAATTCATTTGTGCCTTAGAAGAGTTAAAATCTGTTGAGAAGAAGAATCAAAGATTGAAGCCCCAAATCAAGAAAAATGAAAAAGAGTCAAAGGAAATAATTGAAGATCTACAAGCACACTTTGAATAATCCAAGAAGAATGAAGAAGATCTAATGGCATAATTCAAAATAGTAAGAAAAGAATGAGAAAGGTATGTTATTGAAATTGCTTTTTTAAAAATAGATCTTGATAAAATAAATAAAGCAATCAATGATAGAGAAGCCAATGATTCAAAATTTGAGAATATCACTAATATGTTGAATAAGATATTAGAAATCCAAAAGGTAATATTAGATAAGACAAGTATCAGATTTGAAAATAAAAAGAGCTATGTTGAATCTCTTACAAAAGAGGAAACAAAAAGGGAAGAAGTGAAAAACACACAGGACATCTCAAACAAAGAAGGTTGGAGGGAACAAAGCTATAAAAATAAATCAGGTCAGAGATACATAAATAGGTCCTATTCTTATGGTTAATATTTTTATTGTAATGGATATAGTCATAAGAAATTAGAATGTCAAAAAAGAGCTAAAAATTTTAGAAATAAGAAGGCAAGTCATGTAGAGTCAAGTAGAATCTACAACTCTTTTGCTCCTCTATCAAGCTTTGATGAAGAGGCCATACTATGTTACAAGTGCAAAAAATTTAGACACATAGCTCAATATTGTAGAAGTGTGTTTGAGTTAGTCAAGAAGGACCAGAGTTTTAAGGCTCCATTCATCAAGAAGAAGGTTTAGACATGTTCAGGCTAGAAAAAACAACTTAAAGATTCTATGTTGGTTCAAATAGCTTTGCATGCAAGAAATGAAGAAAATCCATGGTTCATTGACAATGGATGTTCGAGGCACATGATAGGAAACAAGAAAAAGTTCATAACCTTAAAGAAGATCAATGGTGGTACAATAAAATTTGGAGACAATACTACTACCAAAATTGATGGAAAAGGTACACTAAGTTTGGATAATGGTAGAACTAAAACTAAAAATGTTTTATATGTAGAAGTTCTTAAGAATAATATTTTGAGTGTAAGTCAAATGTGTGATTAGGGGCACACACTAAATTTTTATGTGGAAGGTTGTGAAATTATAAGAAAAGATTTAGATGTATTGGTTGCAGATGCTTAGAGAATAGGAAATATAACTTGTATATGTTATTAGACATCAAAGGTTAAAGATGTTGTTTACATCAGATTGAAGAAAGTTGGCTATGGAATACAAAAATGGGGCACATAAATTTTGAAAATCTTGTCAACATCAGCAAAAAACAAGCAGTCAGAAATCTTCAAAAGATTACAAAGCCATCTGACATGTTTTGTGAACCTTGTTAGCATGGGAAGCAGGTTAGAAGGTGGTTCAAAATAAAAGATTACTCAACCACTCAGATGCTAGATATTTTTCACACTAACCCATGTGGACCTATGAGGAATCAAAATACTCAAGGTGATAAATATTTCATGTTGCTTATTGATGATTTTTCACATATGACTTGGGTAATGTTTTTAAAGAAAAAATTAGAAGCTTTTAGACATTTCAAAGCATTCAAATCATTAGTTAAGAATGAAATTAGCTTAAAGATTAAGTGTCTAAGATCGGATCTAGGAGGAGAATTCATGTCAGATCAATTTATTGAGTTTTTTAAAGATTATGGAATAAAGAGACATTATTCAGCAGCCATAACTCCACAGCAAAATGGAGTAGTTAAACATAAAAATTGAATAGTTTATGAGATAGTGAGGACAATGCTAAATGAATCCAAGATAGCAGATAAATATTGGAGAGAGGAAGTTGGTATAATAGTGCATATTCATAATAGGGCATTATTGAGAGTCAATAGTGACAAGACTCCTTATGAGATATGGAAAAACAAATTAGTAACAATTGATTACTTTAGAGTTTTTGCTAGCAAATGCTTCATTAAGAGAACAAATGAAAAACTTGGTAAGTTTTAATCTAGAGTAGATGAAGGTATATTTCTTGGTTATTCTTGCAAAATTAAACCTTATAAATGTTATAACAAAAGAACCAAGAATAATGAAAGTACAAGTGTCAAGATAGAATAAGATGGAACAAAAAGAATTAGTGATCCAGTAGACATTCTTGAAATAATTGAAGAGGAAGGTTTTGAAGAATAAGATGAAGATGAAGAGAAGGAGAAAAAGGGCACCAAAAATCCATCCAAATATGTTCAAATAAATCATAATGAAAGTGACATCATCGAGGACATAAATGAAGGAATTTGCACCAGAAGAATGATGGTAAGTGAATCTGAGCAAGTTAATTTCTCTCTGTTATCCAAAATTCAACCTAGAACCTTTTCAAAAGCTAGACATGATAAACATTGGGTTAAGGCTATGTATGAAGGATTAAATCAAATAGACAAGAATTATACTTTGGAATTAGTGCCTAGACCAAAATATCATAATATGATAGCAAAAAAGTGGGTTTATAAAAATAAGTTGAATGAAAATGGAGAAGTGACCATAAATAAAGCAAGATTAGTATGTAAATGATATGCTCAAATTGAGGGAACATATTTTGAAGAAACTTTTGCACCAGTGGTAAGGTTAGAGGCTATTATAATGTTTCTTGCATATGCAGTGTTTAAAAATTTCAAAGTGTTTTAGATGGATGTCAAAAATACCTTCCTAAATGGGAATCTTGAAGAAGAGGTCTACATTGAGTAGCCTAAGGGATTTATTGTCTCAAATATTAGTAACCATGTATGCAAATTAAAGAAAACATTGTATCAATTGAAACAAGCTCCCAGAGCTTGGTATGCAAGACTTGATAAGTACCTACAAGATCAAAGTTTCAAGAGGATTTTATGATAGTAATCTCTACATCAAAACAAAAGGTGAGCATTAATTGATTGTTGTGGTATATGTTGATGATATCATTTTTGGAAGAAATATTGAAAAGATGACAAAATAATTTTTTGACTGAATGTAAAAAGAATTTGAGATGTCTATGCTTGGAGAATTGTCATTTTTCTTAGGATTTCAAATATTTCAGTCAGATAAAAGAATTTTCATATCTCAAAGTAAATATGTGAAGGAAATGTTGAATAAATTTGGTTTTGAGGATTGTACACTAGTTGGCACACCAATGTGTATAGGAAATAAGGTGAGAAAGGATGAATATCCACCTGTTACAAATCAATATTTGTATAGATCTATGATTGGTAGTCTTTTATATTTAACAACATTAAGGCCAGACATCTACATGTAGTATGTATGGTTGCAAGATATTAGTCATCTCTAAAATATAGTCATGTTTAGTTGGTGAAAAGAATATTCAAATATATCAAGGGGACATTGGATTATAGATTATGGTATCTCACATGTAGAGATTTCACTTTGGTTGCTTATACATATTCAAATTGGGCAGAGGGCTTGGATGACAGAAAGAGTACAAATGGAGGAGCTTTCTTCCTTAGTGATAGCTTAGTATCATGGCTAAGCAAGAAGTAGAATATAGTATCACTTTCCATAGCTAATGTAGCAGTATTGTGTTGTACTCAAGTGCTTTGGATGAAGCAAACCTTGGAAGATATCAAGGTAAAGTATGATGAACCTATTTCTATTTTTTTAATAACACAAGTGTTATAAATATTTCAAATAATCCAGTGATGCATTCAAGAAAAAAGAATATTCCCATTAGATATCACTTCTTCAAAGAGTAGGTTACAGATCAATAAGTTAAGATGGAGTATATTAGTACTATAGATCATATTGTAGATATTTTCACAAAGGCACTACCAAAAGACATATTTGAGTATCTATAATCAAAGTTTGGAGTAACTTCTTTTACTTCCTACTATTGAGGTTTAACATTAGTTGAGGGGGAACTAAGTTTTAGCTCTAGGTAGGCCCTTTGCCTTTGAAGCCAAAGGGGGAGAATAAAAGGTATAGGTGTAGAAATAGGTATAAGGAATAGGTACAGGTTGTTACAGTAAGGGGAAATTACTATATGTTTTGATATGACAGTATGTGTAGGTTTCAGGATGTGGTAATTTTAGGATTGAGGTTACCATCAATCACAAATGGGGATATTGTTGGAAATATTGTCATTTATATCAAAGGTTTAGCATTATTGGTGATAAAGGCTCCATTGCATTTAATGATGTTTTTAATAGTAATTTATTGGCTGTGTTAATATTTATTTAATATTAATGAATATATTTTTGGTTGCATAAAGTCAAAATAAGGGCCCATGGAGAAGTCAAAGAGTCACGGGGTAAAGATAAAAGAAGAATGGGATGCATTTTCCCATGAAGAGTCATCTTGAGGAATTTCAAGAGTCATCAAGTGAAGACAAAAGAGGAAGGGCACAATTTCTCATGAAGGGAGACGTTGAGGAATACAAAAAGTCACCAAGATAAAGACAAAAGAGGAAATGATGCTTTTGCTTATAAAGGGTCACCATATGACTTTTCAAATGCAATGATATGAAGTGTCATGCAAGTTTGGTTCCATTTTCCATGAGGATTGAAGGGTCACAAAGGGGGAAGGCCAAAGGTCATTTGGAAAGCTATAAATAAAGGCTTGAAAATCCATTTGTAATATGTGAGATAGACTATGATTTGTAATTGTTATATCTATCTTAGAAGAGAAGAGGAGAGAGAGGAATGATATATTGTAATGAACTATCATTTGTTGAGATAGTAACATTGAGAGATAGTTGTGTGGTATACACAAAATGGGTTGGTGCTCAAAAATAGTTGCTATGTTGGTGCTCAGCAAAGGGGTTGGTGCTCTTGTGGGTTGGTACTCATGAATAGTTGTTATGTTGGTGCTCAGAAAAGGGGTTGGTGCTCCTGTGGGTTGGTGCTCCTACAATTTGGTGCTTGTGAATATTGTAGTTTGAGTTGGTGATCATTCATATACTTGAGATTATTCTCTATGGTTTTTCCCACATTGGGTTTCCACGTTAAATCTGTGTCTCTCTCTATCTTGTGTGGTGTTTATTATTTTAGTTTTATTGCATATCTTGAATGTATAGTTAAGTGGAATTTGATTAAGGGAAAGTTTATAAGATTTATGATATACTGATTCACCCCCCCTCTCAGTATATCCCATGCTTAACAATAAGAAAATACGTCACACGAACCCATCATATATGTGGGAAACCCTCTTGGGGGATAAAACCCATTGAACCCTACAAGATGGAATACAATCCTATAAAAACAAGATCTAAAATTTATACCAGCACCTACTGATCAAGGAACACCCATCCCTTAATTTAGTCAAGCACCCCCTTAACCTTTAGATAGCTCCAACTAGCAAGGAGGCTACAACCCCCTAGACAACCAATCACCCACTTAGTTACCATAAAACTTAGATCACCTTTGAATATATATTGATGATCTTCAATTGATTATGATCACCTCTATCTTCATTCTTCACCTCCAATATCTCTCAAATTTCCTCTAGGGCTAACTTGCTCAAACTACCTCTTCTAAGCTCATTAGGTCCAATGAACTATGTGTTATCCTTAATAAACTTAATAATATAAAAATTACTAATATTATTCACTCTTTATTGGTCCCCAATTACCTATACCTTCTATTTAAAATGTTATTTTAATCACTTGAATCCTCACTCGCATAAATTCTCAATTCTACTAGCTTTAGTCTCTAAAAACCATCACCTTTGCTTTCACTCTTTATAGAGTCTTCATGAATACTATCTTTTTGGTCATCCATAAGACTTTCCTTAAACCTTAATACATATATAATTATAATATATAACTCAAATCCATTCTCATAGGTCATCAATTACCTCATTATCCCCAAACCACCATTAGGTCTTGGTGAGACCTAACATAATTAGGCCTTCATACTCACACAATATATGTGAGACTAATTGAACCACTTTATCCTTTAAAAATGATTTAAAAAAATAAAAAATGTATATAATATCCATTTTATTACATATACATGGTTATATTCCACTTAGAACACTAAATCAACACTAAAACCTACCAATTAGGTCTCATTATTCTTTAGGCTTTTATACACATAAAATATAGTCTCAAACTAACGAAGAAAACATTCAATTATTTAACATATAAATCTGATTATATCACATGGATTAACACTTAAATACCTATTCTAAACCTCCATGTTATTTATACACTTCAATATATGCTTTAATCATTCAAATCAACTCACATAAAATGACCACTTAGACTGGTCACACATAGTCAAAATATAGTCAAGCTATTTTGACTTTCCATATTTGATCAAGGGAATATCATGCCATATAATAAATTCCAATAAATATTTGAGAATTTATTTAAATCTTCATATTAATTTTATTCCTGAATTCTACTCAGAACACCTTTAACTTACTTTTGTAACATGGTCACTCAAATTGTCAGTGCATTTATCAAGCATAGTCAACTTACAAGCCTTTGTTCACATTGAATATGGATTGGTAAAACCTCAAAAATCCACACATATAGTATTTATAGATTATAAAAAACTTTACAATAGTTATTTCATCTTTAAACATAAAAAAACTATCAATAACGACTCAATTATCATTCTCATGTCACTTGTAAAACATGGTCAAACATAATCAACTTTGGAGATCAATAAATTTTACTTTATAAACATTAAGAACTTATAACTAGGTTATATGGATGTGAATTTAGGTCCTATACAAATTTTAATATTACATCATGATTAAATTCTACATATATCAAAATTTATATCTCAAAATCTGTAGACTAGTTCTCCCTCACAAATTTGAATATTTAAATTCCAATGATCACTAAGCAGAGGTTAAACATTAGACATGTTGACCTCATATCATGCACCATTAAAACATTAAAAAAATATTCACCTTAAATATATATGGATTATTTATTAAATTATCTTGCAACACTCACCATTTATATTTGATTTGAGCTCCAGTAATTTTGCCACTTGGTAGCTCTCTGTGCCTTTTGCACGCATTGACTCTTTGACTCAATGTGCTCCATCAATCTTCTGACTGCACAATCATATGCTCACCATTTATATTCTAACCAATATTTTTGAATGTGATACATGTCACTTTCATGTTCATTCTTTGACATATTGAATTTTATGTGCACCGTTGGATCAAGATCTACAATTTAATGTGCACCATTAGATCTACTGACTAGTGGACCTCATACTTCAACTTGGTTAAACTTGATGGTCTCTGGTCCATCACAGTCTACTAGATCAATTTAGAAGATTTATATATTGAGCTAGAAAACACTTTATGACTCCAAATATTTATGGTACCTTATTTTCACTATAGACAACATTACCATGAAAATATTTTCCCACTATTGACTTTCTGATTACCTATAATAAATGCACAAACTTGCTAGATCATACATATCTACATGACATGCAATGATGATCTAGACTATCTTAAGTTATAATATGAATGTTTCTCATTTCAAATTATCAAAATATAAATAAATACTTCATCAAGACATCTATGGATGCCTCACAACTTCTTATTTGTCCTTACAGACATGTAAATCTGCCATATCTCTCCAATCTATCAAACACAACTTATTTGTCATTCATGCACTAGAACCACATGCTCTATTTGACATAAATGATAAATAAAAATCAATGATTTCAAAAATAATGTTTATACATGTTTTATTTGTCATAATTGAATAGATTAAGGGTAATTTAAGCTTCATTCTTTTTAGATAGCTTTTTGAAGTTCACAGGCCTAATAAGGTAGTTTTTCCTAAAAGAGATTTCATCATATGAGCAAAGGATACAGGTCTAACCAAGCATGGAGGAGATCATTATATGTCATTAACTAAGTTATTTAATGGTTTTTAATTTTTGGATAATACCATTTGGGCCTAAAATTATCAATATTTGGCATTAGGAGGATAAACCTAATGCAATTAGGTCTCGATGAGGCCTAAAAAAGAAATGACGCCTAATTGAGTTTTTGTAGGAAAAAAGGGGTTCAAATATTGTTTTAATCATGTCTAAAATATTCTATAAGACCTATTCTATGGCTGACCTAAGAGGTTAAAGGTGTGTGATCATGAGACTTGTATACATACAAGGGAATTTAGGCTTATTTTGTTGTAAGCAATAAAAGTGAATGAAATATTGATTGAAAAGTAGGAGGTCTTGAAATAAGACCATAATAGTATATCAAAGGTATGTTGATCAAAATACATGAGGTTTATAAGCTGATGTTGAGTCACTTAGGGAGTTGTTACTTCCTTGAAATTGGATGCTTGCTAAAGCCTAGTGAAGTGGGTGTTTGAATTCATTGGGGTTGGTGCTCCAATTTGAGTTAGTAATAAAAAAAAATTAATATTTTTTATTATAGAATAGTATTCCAATTTTAGGGATCATATTGGTGTTTCTCCCCTTGAGTGTTTCCAATTAATATATGTGTTCTATGTGTTATGCTCTTGTTTCATACTCATATGATTGGTTATTTATGCATTTTTATATCATTGTATTGATTTGATGGTTCAAATAATGCTAACGTACACATTAAATAAAATTTTAAACACTAATTCACCCCACTCTTAGTTATTGTGATTTCAAAAACTAGTATTATAGCTTGGTCCTTTGAAGTAAGCCTAACAGGTTAAAGGACATCCTATTTGCACAAGCATGTCTAGTCATTATGTATAAGGAGATTTCTAAACCAATAAGGATCCTCTTTTTAGTGCAACTAACTATGAATTTTTGAGTATCATAATGAATAATTATATAATGTCCTTAGGATATGACATATTACAATCTATTATTGATGGATTCACTCCACCTTCTATACCACCAACTGGTGCAACAAGTAAGAAAGCAAGTGAGAACAAATCTAAGGCAATGAATTCCATATTGTGTGGTATTTTATAGGCATAATTTTTAAATTTCATACATTGTGATACAACCAAAGGGATTTGGGAAAAAATTTTAGACCATCTATGAAGGAGACACCAAATTCATGTTGGTAAAGTTGTGAACCCAAAAAAGGTAGTTTGAAAGTCTTAGAATGAAGGAGGGTGAAAACATTACATCCCATATATCAAGAGTATATGAAGTTGTAAATATCATTAGATGCCTAGGAGAGAATTTGGAAGAATGAAAATAGTAGAAAAGGTATTGAGATCTCTGACATCTAAATTTGATTCAAAGGTGTCTATTGTGAAGGAGATCAAAGATCTTAACATACTAAAGATGGATGAGCTTCATGGCATCTTGAATACATATGAAATGATAAAAATTGATGGAAGACCCTCCAAAAAATAATCTACATTCAAAGCTAAGAAAAATTTAAAAATAAAGAAGGCCAATGATGATGTTGACATAAACTTTGATGATGACAAGATAGAAGACATGTTTGTCAAAAAACTAAGAAAAGGATCATGTAAATATAAGGCCAATTTTATATTCAAATTCTTTAAATATGGTAATATTGATCACTTTACCTCTAAATTTCATAACAGAGATAAGACTGAGCATGATGGAGAACATGATAAACATCATGGTGATGATAAGAAGTTCTATAATCCCTACAAGATTAAAAAGGGTTTTGAGAAGTATGAAGGCAAGAAAGGGTCATTCAATAACACGAGAATTTTCTATACCAAATAATATAGTAGTTCATTTGATGTAACTGACACTAGTACATCTGATAGTGATAATGATAGTAATTACCATGATAATAATAAAACCTTATTCATGGATATGGAAATAGATAATGAGGGTTGCTCAAAAGGAAAAAGCATTATGGATGATGAAGAAGAGGTTGTAGTGAACCTTGAGTTAGAATTGGTGAGTGCTCTAGAGGATTTGAAGTTCCAAACAAGGAAGAATAAAAAACTAAGATAATTAGTTAAGATTTATGAGGAATTTGAAGAGAGGCTAAAAAACAACACCAATGAACATAATGAGATCATCAAATAGTTAGAAACTCAGATTGAAATTATCACTACAAGTCTTAAGACCAAGGAGGAAGAATTCATCAAGTTTGGAACAAAAATGAAGTCCTTGAAGGTAGAATTAGATAATAAAACAATCAATTTAAAGACACATCATAAATTTAAAAAGAGTATTGAATTTATTGGTAATATTTTGAGTATTCAAAGGTCTTCACATGATAAGATAGTTATTGGGTTCAAATAAGCCTAAAAGGATAACGAGGAGAGTCATACCTCAAATACCTATGCATAAACTCTCAAATATGAGACTCAAATTGATCGTCAATAAGTCAAGAATATTGTTATTTCTTCAAGAGACAACAAAGGTAGAGGTACATCATTCAACATCAAATAGATAAGTTATGTGAATTAATTCAATGGTTATTGTTTCTCATGAAATCAATATTAACTTAAAGCTATGGATTGTAGACACTATGCTAGAATCAATTCCTCATGGAAGAATAGGATGAATGCAAACCTCTACAGTAGAAGAAAAATTATGTATATGAAGAATATATGCTATTTCAAACTACCTTTCACATTCAAGATGAAGGAATACAATGGTATATAGATATTTTTTCTCAAGCCACAAGATAGGGGATAAGATCAACTTCATCTCATTAAATAATAATGCTATAAGAATAGTAAGATTTGGAGATAACATAACTGTCATTATAGTTGAAAAGGGTATCTTGATTTTTCATAATGTAGATACCAAGATAGATAATTTTTTTTATGTATAAGGTTTGAAACATAACCTAATTAGTGTAATTAAAATGTGAAACCAAGGACACACACTAAAATTTCATGACAAAGGGTGTGATATAATGAGATACAAATTAGGAAGGTTAATTACCAATGCTAAGAGGACTAAGAACAATCTATATGTCTTAAATGAAATCAAGAAGAAGAGATGATTTATGAGAAATATTGATGAAATTTGGCTATGGCATAGAAGGTTATGCCACATAAACTTTGACAATTTGGTCAAGGTAAAAACTAAGAAGTATGTGAATAACATAGCTAAGATCACCAAACCAACAAACATACTTTGTAAGGAATTTTAACATGGTAAGAATACTATAAGAATGTTCAAGTCCAAAGATTAACAAACTACAAGACCTTTAGAGTTAATACACACTAATATATATGGGCCTACAAGAATCCAAATTATTCAAGGAGATAGATACTTCATGTTACCCATAGATGACTAAACAAGAATGACTTGGGTAGCATTCTTGAAATAAAATTCAAAAGATCTTGACAATTTCAAAGAATTTAAGGATCTTATTGAGAATGAGAATAATGGGAAGATAAAGTGACTAAGTTATGATATAGGAGGAGAGTTTGGATACAATTAATTTGATTACTTTAATGAGACTCATGGAATAAGGAGATAGTTATCAATAGCTAGGACACCTCAACAAAATGGGGTAGAGGAAAGAAAGAATAAAATAATTAAAGAGATGGCTAGAAATATGATAAATGAGTCAAGGTTAGATGATGGATACTAAAGAGAGGTACTGATCACTATATTCTACATCTTGAATAAGGGATAGATAAGGATTAATTGTAACATAACTCTTTATGAACTATGGAAAGGTAGACCTAATAGTGTGGAACACTTTAGAGTGTTTATAAGTAAATGATTCATCAAAAGAGATGAGGAAGACTTATATAATTTTGATTATAAGTCTGATTAAGGTATATTATTTAGATATTCATCAATAATCTTAGCCTATAAATGCTATAATAAGAGGTTTCAGAAGATAGTGGAAAACACCAATGTGAAGATTGATGAGACAAGCAAATCACACTCATAGTCAAAGGATACATCAGAGAATATAGAATTCAAGAATGAAGAGGAAAAAATAGAGATTGATGAGGAAGAATAATAAGTTGAGGAAAGACAAGATTCAAAAGGCCCCTCAAGACAAATTCAAAGAGATCATTCTAAATCCAAAATCATTAGCAATAAGGATGTAGGTATTTTGGTAAGTAACCTAAATAAAGAAAATGTTGATCTTTTGTCTAATATTAAACCTAAGAAACTTGTATAAGTAATAAAAGACAAGTTTTAGATAGGTTCCATGAATGAGGAGTTATACCAAATAGAACAGAATGAGAATTAGGAACTAGTTCCTAGGCCTAAAGATAAAAATGTTATTTTCAAAAAAATGGGTGTTTAAGAAAAAGTTAAATACAAATGGAGAAGTCACTATTTTCAAGTATAGATTGGTATCTAAGGGGTATGCACAAGTTAAATGGGTAGACTTTGGGGAAACCTTTCATCTAGTAGCAAGATTAGAGGCCATAAAAAAAATTCAGCATATATAGGATTCAAAGGATTCAAAGTGTACTAGATTGATGTCAAATATACCTTTTTGAATGGGAACTTGGAATAAGAGGTGTATATAGATCAACCTGAGGGTTTCTCATTATCTGGTAACAAGTACTATGTTTATATATTAAAAAAGGCTCTTTATGGTATAAATCAATCTCCTAGAGCTTAGTTTACCATATTGGATAGGTATCTATTAGACCAAAGATTCAAAAGAGGAGTTGTAGATAGTAATATGTACATAAATATAGAAGATGAGCATCATTTGATAGTATTTGTCTATGTGGTTGACATCATATTTGGTGGAAACAATGAGAATATGACTAATTCCTTTGAATATGTGATGAAAAAATAGTTTGAGTTGTATATGCTATGAAAACTATCATTCTTCTTTGGTTTATACATCAATCAATTAGAAAAAGGTATATTCATTTCAAAATAAAAGTACATAAGAGAGATGTTGAAGAAGTCTGAAATGAAATATTACAATATAGCTAACATACCTATGATCATAAGGTGTAAGTTGAGCAAATAATATGGATCTCTATGGGTTAATAAAACTTCATATAGGTCAATGATTGGGAGTTTTCTATGCACCACAACCTCTAGACCTGACATCATGCAAGTAGTAAGCCTTGTGGGAAGATTTCAAACATACCCAAAGGAAAACCATTTGTAATAATTCAAAAGGATACTTAGGTATCTCAAGGGAAACATTGAATTTGGGTGGTGGTATCTAAGGAGCAAGGAGTTCAACTTAACAACCTATACAAATGTAGACTAGGTAGGGATTCTAGATGATAGGAAGAGTACTATTGGAGGAGACTTATTCTTAAGTGAGTTCCTAGTTTCATGGATAAACAAGAAACAACCATTAGTGTTATTATCCACTTATGAGGTTGAATACATTTTAGTATCTTCATGTTGTACTCAGGTCCTACATATGAGATAGACCTTACAAGACTACTAGGTGGAGTATTATAGTCCTATCCCTATCTATCATGACAGTGAAAGTTCTATAATCATCTAAAAAAATCCTATCATGCACTCAAGGAATAAGCACATTCCTATCAGATATCATTTCCTAAGAGAACACATAAGTGAATAAAGTGTTAAAATTGAATATGTTTCTACAAAGGATTAGATTGCAAACATTTTGACCAAACCACTTCTAGAGGAGACATTTGAACATCTAAGATAGGAATTGGGTCTAATCTATACCTCTAGTAGTCATTGAGAATGTCAAGTGTTTAATATGAACTAATCAGGTAGTTTATTATCTCCAAGAGTATGTGAGTAGTACTGAGAAGGTATGCATGAAGATAGGGGGAACATGTGTGTATGATGCTTCATTTATCCATAATCATGTGTGTGAGTGTTTTGGTTGCAAGAAGTGTGATCGAAAAAGTTGAAGGCATCTCTTTGTCATTTATGTCAAAGTGGGAGAAAGTTCAGAATGAGGGAGAAATTTATTGTTGAGATAAGGTTATGAGTGTGGTTTCCATCAATGATAAAGGGGGAGATTGTTGAGTATTGTAATTGATGTCATAGGTCTATTTTGTGAAGGTGGATGATAAAGGTGACTAAGCCTTGATGGTAGTGTGTAACGTGGAAAAAATAATTTAGAGAGTGTTGTTATAAAATAGAATTTTAAGGCAAGAGAGATAACATGAATGTAACTAATGCATTATGGTTTCATTAAGGTACATGTCATTGATGTCAAAGTTGCATAGGAAGCCTAGTCATGACATGAAAATGTATGTGCATAAAAATGAATGAACATAGGCATGTGAAGGTTGTATGTCACTATTTGATCATTTATATGAGGCATTGAATAATTCATGAGAATTTAAGGAATAACTTATAGGGGTGGGACCTTCAAACTAAGCCTACACCTAGACCTCTCTTAGACCCTACCTAGCCTACTAACGTATGAAGATCACATTTCAAGATAATTATTCATATGTGAGCATGTATAGAGGTAATATATATTTTTTGAAATAATTTTCAAAAATTTTGAGGCCATAACTTGATGAAAATTTCATGAAACACTATTTTAGGCCTTCTCGAATTCACAAAATGAGGTCTCAAGACCCGAGAAGCACTTTCAAATATTTTTTGGCATGTGTAACCTCTACATAAGAACTTTATATATTAAGGAGAGATGGAGAAGGTTCATAGATAATATATTTAGGCATTGGTTTTATATTTAAGGGGAAATCCTTTATGAATAATTGTTAACACCAAAACCTATGTTAAACCTCCATAAAATCCTAATAAGGACCCAATGTAAAATATATTGTTAAAAATAGCCCATAATGGTCTTAAGTACATATAAAAACTATTTTATAATGTATTAAAATATATTATTACCCGTAATTGGTGTTTGTTCATTAGATGAGAGAGAAAATGCACAGATATAGGTTTATTTATCAATAAGTTGTTGTAGCTCTCAAAATTTGCATTGGTCAAGGAAATAAAATGGATGAAAGAATAATATATAGAATCATAATTAATGAAAATTATATTTTAAGGATAGGTTTTTAACTTCAAGTGTGTTAATTTAGTCATCGAAGTTAGCCAGCCACAGATAGACTTAATGGTGCAAATAGTGAAAAATCCAAGCAAAGATGAGAAGATGGATTTAAGGGTATAATCATGTCATATTAATTCAAAAAAGTGAATAAATATATTATTTATGAATTTTAATTAATGTTAATTATTTCAATAAGTTTTGGAGGTTAGTGAATATGGTGAAAACGTTACTCCTAAAATGACCTATCTAGTTCAGATTAGACTATGTGAGATAAGGTCAAGAAATTGGTATGCAAGACCAATATTTACCATTAGACCATATGATATTTATATTTAATGATGGTATGGATAAATAATAGGATCATTTACATGCATTAGGATTCATGAAAAGTATCTACATAGGTGTTGGTGGTCTAAGTCACCATGAGTGACCTTTGAGGTAAATTGGTAGTTCTAAGTAAGTTGTAGAGATGTTCTTGAGACATTATCTCCTGAGTGGAAGTGTTAAAATAATTTAGTGATCAACCTGAGGTCATGAAAAATATATATACATGTTTATTTTTTCATATTTCAAAAACTTAAGGGTGATTTAAGCTTCATTTTTTTTCTGACTTTTGAAGTTTATAGGCCTAATAGGATAGTTTGTCCTAAAAGAGCTTTCATGATATAAGCAAAGGATACAAGTATAAAAAAGCATGGAGGATTTTATTATAGGTAATTTAATAGGTGATTGAATGGTTTTAAGTTGTTGGATAAATCAATTTAGGCCCAAGAAGATCAATATTTGATGTTAAGAGGATATACCTAATGCAATTAGGTCTCCATGAGGCCTAAAAGAGAAATAAGGCCTAATTGAGTTGTTTTAGACAAAAAGGGGTCCAAATATCATTTTAATCATGTATAAAATATTATATAATAACTATTATATGTCTAAACTAATATGTTAAAGGTGTGTAGCCGAGAAAGTGCTATGTGATCATGAGACTTATATATATACAAGGTAGTTTAGGCTTATTTTGTTATAAGCAATAGAATCAAATGAAATATTGCTTGGAGAGTAGAAGGAGGTATTGAAATAAGACCATAATATTAGATTAGAGGTGTGGTGATCAAAATAAATGATGTGTTCGAGTTGGTTCTAAGTCACTTAGGGAATTGGTGCTTCCTTGCAAGTAGGTGCTTGACTTCATTGGGATTGGTGCACCAAGTTGAGTTAGTTCTCAATAGAATTTGATATTTTATCTTATAGGGTAATAGTCCATTTTTAGGGATCATAATGTATTTTCTTCCCCTTGAGGGTTTCTCACTCATATATGCGTTTTATGTGTTATGCTCTTTTTTCATACTCATGTGATTATTTCTTTATGTATTGCTATATTATTATATTAAAGTAGATGTGAAAGAAAGTTTTAAGCAATGATTAACTCCCCCTCTCAATGATTTTGTTGCCAAAAAACCTCTTCCACTATTTTTAAATATTCCTCCTTTATAACCTCTACCTACTCAATAACTTTTTCCTCTATAGTTTTATTGACAATAATAAGAAGAACTAGGCTTGGAATCTATAAGATGGGATTTATCAGATTTAATGGGTATTTAAATATTATGCTAAATAAATAACTCAACAATTTTTCAAAATTTGTGCCTATGATATTGTTAGAGACATGAAGATTTTCCACAAAATTTATATAAGACACAGGTAAACCTTTCAATACATCAATGATAATGATATCATCATCAAGTTTACCAAACCCATCCTTAGTATACTAATTAGTAATATTATAAAAATTAGACATGTACTCTACTATATCCCCATCTTCCTATAATGAAAAATAAAATAACTACATATGTATATATAACTTCTTATGCTTGGGATTTTTATCATACATGTTAGATAAAGTCTTCTATGTTGTATAACTATGATGAGATTTTTCAATATGAATGTAAGTATCTCTAATGAACCAACACTTGATTAAAGTTAGGTATTTAGAATCATGAATATTAAAAATATCAATTTTAGACTGTTCTATAGGTAATACATATTTTAACTCTTGGCAACATCCCATAATTTATTAAAAAATAATTAAGGTTATATTAAATGTTTCCAATCAATTTAATTAGAAATTGTTAAACGATCACTATCTAAATGTAAATTTTTAATTTTTATCATTTTGAAATGAAAGTAAATGTGAAAAATGAAAGAAAAGACACTTATAATAACACTTGGCATAAAACAATGCTTTTACATGGTTTTTTCACTTAATCTCCATGTAGAGCAAATGAAATATTTTTTATGGTTTTGCACTTAACCTCCCTAAAAACTAAAACTTTACACCCTTATTTCACTAATTACACTCTTCTTTTCCCAAATAAACACAACTATTTATTTTATCCAACTATATTTTACTCTTTTACATGATTTATGCCCTTTACAATATTCAAAACATGTAAAATATTCCTAAAAAATGAAATATTCCTCCAAAAAGCAAATTGATCAAATAGAAAAGCTGACCAAAAGGGAGATTTGAATCTTGGACCTCCAACTTCTAAGGGTTTATACAAAATTATCATTTCCAATTTCTCAATGAGCCTTTATAAGACGTATAGAGACAAATTTATATTTAATCCTAAATTTTATCTCTATGAAAATAAAAAAATTACTTTGCCAAGTAAAATTATTCCATCCATGAAATTTTTGGAAAGAGGTAAAAATCCTTCAATTTTTATGGACCCCAAAAACTATAATTTTTCATCAAAATATATCAAAAAATTTGGTAAATGAAAATTTATTTTTACCTGGTTATTCCAATGCCATGGCTAATCCAAAAAAAGTCTGGAATTCTTCCCATGCCATACACAACCGTACTAGGCCATATAAGACTACTAAACTATGCAAGTTTTAAGCTAATCCACGTTACCAAAAGATAATTTATTTGCATATATAGGAAGGCTTAAATATTTAGGATGCCATGGGGGCCATACATGTCAAAATACAAGATGTACAATCTCATAAAAAAATATGAAATCTTCCCAAATTATTTAATATCAAATTTCTAGCATATAAAGTCTAAAAATAGATAACAATAACTAATAGATTCAACTTATATTTATTCAAAAAATTATGGAGGTCATACCACATTTTACAATGGTTTTCCAAGCTTGAAAAATCCATATAAATGGCTTATTGATATTTTAGGGTAGAGTTTTAAGATTTGAATTCAAACAATTAGCTTCTTCAAGATGATCAGGGTTCAAAATAGAGTAGGATAATTAATTTTGTTACTTCTCAAGCATATATATATATATATATATATATATATATATATATATATATATATATATATATATATAATTTTTTTATGTATTATATATCTCCAATCATAGACTTTGATGAATTAAAAAAGTATTTTAAAAATTAGATATTTGAATAAATTTTCAAATATTGGCACCAAAGTATAATAAATGGTATACCTTATATTGAATAAACTTATTCACTGTAAATTGGATTTCACATGAGATTTACTTTTTAAATCACATGAATTTGTATTTCACCTCTTCTTTTACCCAAGATCACCAAGATTTTCTTACCATGCTCTAATATCACTAACAAAATAAAAATTAATCAGGGTGAATCTTGTGCCAACTAATATGGGTCCACAAACATTTTATTGATACTAAAAACTAAGTACATATAAATTCTGACAATATGTCATTAGCCCTTTTAGACACACAAAGATGAATATATATGTTTTCACCTATGACCGTTAAAAACCAACTAAATACATAACCAACTCTCTATGAAAATTCAACCCAAAAGTTAGTTTTATTATAAACAAAAAACATAAAATTAAATTAAATAAATAGGAATATGTTTATTTAAGGGGGTGTACTTATAAATAAAGATGCATGCCCCTTTACAATTTATTTATTACTAACAACCTAAACTAAAGTTAAGACTTTGGAACAAGTCCTAATAAAGAGGTCTAATGTGTAGTAGGATAGGGCACATGAGGTTGATGGTATTAAACTTGATACCTATCATGAATCACTAACCTATCCTTTATACACTGAATTAAGCCTCCTATCTCCAACATGTCATTAGTTAGTCCTTGTTGATTCTCTCTCTTAATAGGTGCCCACTTACCATTAACTATCTATTATGAATCCATAATATTCTAAATTAGATGAATATGGATAATTATATCATACTACTTTTCTCTATCAATCTCTATCATATGAATTTCATATCCCAATAGATTTTGTTTGAAGTTTGAGATAGACTGAGTATAAATGTGACTATGTTGACTAGTGTAAGCATAGTTTTGACAAAACTAATTAGAGGGATGAATAGGCTATCAAGGAGGTTGATTTCAAGTGGGAAGGGGCATATAGGACTTATGGAAAGATTGTTTAGATTTATATGAAGGTTGAAAAGATTGGTAATGTTGTTGAAGAAGAGAGGAAGGATAATACTCTTGATAGTTAGGTTGTTCATATTGATAACTACAGCCATATGGGGGGTAAGTAAAGTCATTATAGGACTGATATAGATCAACATAAGGTTGATAATCATCATCCTAGTGATGATAAATAGGTTTAAACTAGGGAATCCCTCCATATCCATCCACCACACTTCATGAAGCCAATAAAACAAGACAAACTATCAATTACTCTTTTAAATAAGTACTTGGGATACTTAAATTAGTTTATAAGAGCTTGAAGTAGTCATTGATGCTTGTGTTTATGCCTCTAAAGGTCATTATATTTAATATAAGCACCAAAAAATCTTTAATAAATGAGATATTGGTCCTATCGAGCATGCTAAAACTATTATATCTTAGATTTTTACCCTTTAACAGGGTGTTTCAAGTCTTCTTAATTTAAGCTACACATAGGAACAGTGCTAGGTTGTGTGACCCAAAAGTGGATTTAACCTAGATATAATGGCTAGTTCCATTGATACATCACTTAAGACAAATCACTAATATAATAACTTGTAAGGAAAAGGAAAAAATAAATTATGAACAAAAAGTGGTGATACACCAATTTTTATGACCACTACTACTGATATGCATGTGCAATAAGACCTATATGACTAAAAGAACATATACTTTTCTTAGGATGAACCTACTACACCATGGATTTGTAGAGGAGTAAGGAATTATGATATTAGGAAAGACTATTTGTTCCACTTCTAATTTACATATAACCCCTAATGACACTCACTAGAACCTGCAATAATGAATCAAAATGCATAAAGGTAAAAAGAATGAGACAATAACCAAGATGAACTCAATATATACTTGATTATGTCAACCATTCAAGGTATACACTAAATACAAACATAATATGAGGTAAAACCAGTCATATTATTAATAAAAAGGCATATAAAATGTTAGGGCTATGCCATACTCCTGGTGGAAGGATCTATTACAATGCCAAAATCAGACATACATATAAGTGAAATAAGAGAGAAAGAATGGAGGTGTCAAGAGCCAATGATGGATGATACTAACTCATGAAAAAAATTAAAAAATTAAAATAAAAAATATTATTAAATATTCATGAATCTCTCCTTAACATGTATACACTTAATTTGATGATGACTTGATCAAGATGGCATAGGAGTTTTGTCTTGCTTGATGACTTATCCTTGTGCTCTTGAAACTACCCTTGTGATCAACTAGTAAATTAAAATTCATATTATTAGAGTCTAACTAATTTTATTTTTAATATAAACCTATTTAAGACCTATAACCAATCATCTTTCCACCTTTATTCTACAATTTCATTCATAACTCTAACATTTGCTCTCTTGGAAGCATATTACTTGTAACCCTATTTTGACATAAATATATTTGGTTTAAATGATATAAAAAACTTCCAAGTACTCTTTTATATTTATTCATATTCACATAAAATTTCATGGCTCAACTCTAAAGGTAGACCTACAAACCCAACACCCATCTTTCACAATTATGACCAATTTGGCCTAAAACAAGCACACAATACTAGAGACTATATAATACCATTAGTACAGAACCCAAAACACAAAAATAATGTAATTAAAATCAAATAATTTCAAATGAAAATTTTCCATGTAATTCCAAGGTTTAGGACTTGAGTTATTAAAAAATGCAAGTTTTTTAAGCCCTAGGTTGGAAAGACACAAGCCTGAGTAGGTTGAGAGCAAAGAAAATGGCATGGGTAAAGTTTTAGGACACTTAAAAAAAACAAATAATTATGTGAGATCTTCCCAAACTCCCATAAACCTTTTTAATATATTTTTTTCTTTTGAATAGTCTTCAAAACTCTCTAACATGCCAAATTTCAAGATTTTGCATGCATTTGGGACTATGAAATAGGTTGTCAGTTCTCTTTATTATTTTTAGTCACTCTTGGAAAATTTTAAACCTATTAAATGTTAATTAAAGACTTTTTAAATCCCATATTGTTCATAAAAACTCCAATTATAATGCAAATATTGTATACTTTCTTCAATTCTTGGATATAAACTTCAATCTTCTTAGGAGGCTTGTATGTGAAGACTTGGATTTCTTGACTATATTTGTTCACTAAATTGAACTCTTTTAGCGGGTTTTAATTTATTAATGATGTTATTAAACATATAAATGTTACTTATCCTTTCTCTTATACCTTTGACACCTCTTGGTCTTCCATCCAACAATACAAAATTGATCCTTTCTTCATTTAGGCCTATGGCAAGTTTGTATGTTAGGAATTAGCTTTTACATGAGTATTTACATTCAATATTTATTGAGAGGTAAATATTATTTTGTTGAGTTAGTTATTATTTGGTTATTAAAATATATTTTGGTAAAAATCTAATCATTTATAGTCAGGTTTTTAGTGTGAGTTATTATAGGGATGTGAGAGATATTGGTGGAGATATGATTTCCCCAATTTTAAATAAGAGTTTTCCTATATAAATTTTTTAATATACCATATGAATTATTATTAGAGTGAATGAAATTATAGTTTAGTTTATTAATTTTTTTTTTAAATTTTTGTCTTCAACTCTTTTAATATATTTAGATCTGAACCAACTTCATTATTTAATATCAGAATGGGTATAACCTATGAGATAGAAAGACTACAATTTTAATGATTTTGAGGGGCACTTCCGTCTTTTATTTCCCTATTGATGAAATTTACATATTAAATTTGTTTATAGTTTTTTGGATTCATTTTGAATATAGAAGCATAGTGGGGAAGCTTGGATTCATTTCAAGATTGTAATGGTTTATGAGGCTTATGTAACATTTAAGCTAGAATTTATATCAGTGCATCAAGTGGTTTTATTCCTTTATTTCCATTCAAAACACTTATCTCCATTATTTTCTTTGCTTTCATGTGTCTATATTTTATTAGACAGTCTTGAATACATTTGCTCATGTGTCTTTTTATGGAGTCCTCATTCATTAGTTTAAACTTTCATCTCATGAATGTGGGATATATAGTTAGCATCAATAATGTCTATCTATGGATCCAAACCCACATGCACAAACATATGTTGATTTTAGTTAAATTTAACCAAGAAAATCATCTAGTATATATATTCTCTATCAACATATGCATCTATTCTAGAATCTACCTGTCTTTGAATTGGGCATTGGAATGAAGTTTCTTAACCAGGATTCAATACCTTCATAGGAGTCATGATCCTCATGGATATCAATTAATTGACTAGGCTAAAATATATTGGATGAGGATTGATCTAGTGAAATTTACTAACATTGACTCTATTTTAAAATACTTACATCGATTTGCATTTATTCAACATCATGGTTTGTAGTTGTATGTAGCTTCACATTACCATAGATATCTTTTAGTACAGTTTTAAGTTCAAATATTTGTGTATTATTAAAGTAAATTCTATGTTATTTTATATACTTTGGGTCTTTAAAATAGTTAGTGTATCAGTTTATTTTCTATTAGTAGTGCTATGTGAGATAAAATCAAAGTTTCTTTTTATGTTAAGGAGAATAGACTATCTCTAATGAATTTACTATAGGGTCTATGTATAAAATCCAATCTTTAATTGGATTCAATAATTAATTAGCTGTTCAAATAAATTAGTTATAATATTGTCAAAAGTGTCATATCAAAAATTCAAAAGTGTCAAAGAGTCAGTTTTAAGTTGTCATTTTTTCTCAAAATGTTTAGAGTCTATTGTAAATTATTTGGGTCCATTGTCAAAAATATGTCAAAAAAAAACATCAACATTTTTTTTAGGGATTCATTTTGTCACTAAGTTAATGTCAAATAAAATTAATATTGTAAAGGATGCAATATCACTTGTACATGATGTCCAAACTATGGCGGTTAAAAATTATTGTTGAGTGAGCAATTCATCTACTAGAGGAAATGAAAGTTGGAGGTTCCAGAGCCTCTCATCAATCACCAACAATGGGATCTAGAATATTTGGTGACATATGTAGTGTGGGGTATTTTTTATAGTTTCCACTATATGTTTGAAAATAAGAACATAAGTACATGCTTGTTTAATTAATGTAATTTGTGTACAATTCTAAACATACTTCCTTGTTGTGAGAACATAGTGAAAGGACAAAATCACCAATGTAAGTCAGTTCATGGATCTTGAAAAGGTTTGTGGTAGATCCAAAAAACTATCAGAGGTGGAAAATTGATGGAATGAGGCTCTTGTTCATGTCAAGGTTTGTGGTAAACCTATTTAAAACCATGGAAGAAGTGAGCCTTTCTTTATATCAAGGTCATTAGCCAAATAGGGCATGCCATAAGGGGTGAGCATGCTGTAGGTGAGAATGTGAATGTTTTTTCACCATGTAAAAACTAAGGGGGCGATGTTAGGAATTATATTTTAGATGAGTATTTACATTTGATATTTATCAATAGGTAAATAGTATTTTGTTGAGTTATTTATTATTTAGTTATTTGAATATATTTTGGTAATAATATATTCATTTATAGTTAGTTTGTTAGTGTGAGTTATTATAGGGATGTGAGAGATATTGGTGGAGATATGATCTTCCCAATTATAGGAAATATTTTTCATATATAAACTTTGTACTATCCCATATGAATTATTATGAGAGTGAATGAAATTATAGTTTAGTGTATTAAATATTTTTCTTTGTTTCTGTGTTTGGCTCTTTTAATATATTTAGATCTGAACTAGCTTCATTATTGTAGGTGTTTATTGGGCCTAAATATATTCCTTGCTTGTGTTACCACTACTATATACATATTATTTGATGTTTTTAGACCTATATAAACCTCAGTAATCATGTTTTAAACTAGGAGCTGCATTGCTTCCCTCAAATTCATGTAAAAAATCCCCTTGGTTGTAGGTGCTCTTTTAGGTCTATCACCCTACCAATACCTACCATTGTACTTATCTTGATTGTTTATTATTTTTCATGAGAAAAAAACATTTTCACCATGATCACCAAGTATTCTCATACCACTCATGATATTTATACCTCATATAAATACATGATCTATATCTTATAGCTACTATCCTCATATAAACCTATAGATGTTCTCATCTTTAAGCTTAGATAACCATATACTAATTTTGCAGAGGATTAGTGATGATTTTTTCAATCTATCAGAGGATCTTAAGAACATTTTATATTATTTTAAAGATATGATAAACCAATTAACTCTATTGGTTTCTTCAAATTTGGACTATCACAGATATAGTAACTTCTTAGGTATCTTGTAGGCCTAAAGAGGCTTACTATTTTGAATTCAACCTTCCTAAAATATCTTTACCAATGATAATCATGGATGTTTGAAAGTTGTTTGAAAATTAATGAATATATTATAAACCTATATATGAGGTTCCAAATCCTAAATTATGGTGTATGACCCTTTAAACATGATTGTGGACTACCTTTAAGACCGTGTCTCTCATATTAGATCATATGGTTTAGAGCATTACAAGAAGATATCTTCAATTAGAAGTGATTTAAAAGGATTGGTATAAAGAGAATTAATTTATATTAAGACTAATTAGTAGCTTAATGATGATTTAATCATGCATTTTACCTTTGTTTGATCTTGAAGAGCTCTTTTCCTATTTTAGTAATTAACTCAGTCTTATCAAGTTCATATTTTAGGCTCTTATCCATCATTAAAAACTAGTTAAAAATTTTGAGAGGTATAAATGGGATAAAATAGGCCCTAAAACACATATTTTGAATATATTAAACTATCTCCATGAGTTAAAATACTTCAAACTATAAAACTTTCATGTTGGACGAAGAATCATCCAAAACCATGAGGTTTATTTATGGTACAAGTGTGATCAATGGAATGTTATGATGAGTTTGAATTTTTATAGGATATATTATTAATTATATACATATTTAAACCATTACAATGCATTAATTTAATCCCACAATGTTTTAGAAGGATAAAATTGATCCTATGGGGTTTTACAAGGGTTTTTGACACCCTTTTTCGGTCAACGATTGTTCATAAAGCTTAGCTCCTATAATATTAAACTAATGAATGTAATATTAATCTAATAAGGTCCCTTATATATCCATAATATATTTTGACCCAAATTTCCTTATCCTTCATGAACCATTGTTAATAAAACTGCCTTCTTGAGATTGTGAAGGAGGTCTTTAACCCGATGTAAAAATGACACATGTTTTGGCCTTTCTCTTGAATTTTAAAGATTTGTATGAACTATTTGAACTTATATAAACATTAATGAGGCATTATAATTAGGTATGATACCACCTTCATCTTTAATAACTCTCAAAGAGACATCTATACACTTTTCTTCAGGAAACATGTATATTCTGCAAAGAAACCTTGTTGCAGCCATGGACTAGGTAATAATGGTGATCCTCCTTACCTATACAATGTTAATGTAATGTTATAATATCATTCTAACATTATTTTACCTAGAATTTCTCATTATCATTTTTATTTAATGTTATAAATAATGGATATGAAGTTACAAAGAGTGTTTCAACATTGAAGAAATAATTTCAAGACACTTTAGGCAAGATGTATGAAGAAATAAATATCATGACCTTACACATGTTAAATGGCTTGAAAGCCTCTATCTGATGATATAAATGTTCACATTTTATCTCTCCTATTAATACTCATCTCAATATTATAATATAACCTAAGACTTAAGCAAATGAAATAATTTGATTTTATCATAAATACCTTAATTTATACTAAACACATTAAAAATGACCACCTTGAATGACTTTGATAACAAGACTAAGTGATTTGAATTCAGTTCCAACTAAACCATTTTAGGGGAACTTGAAAGATACTAAGAACCACATAAATTTTATCACCATGAGATCCATTATGACTAAGAAAAATAACCTCATATGACTATCAACAAGGTAAGGAACGTTATGACCAAAGTTTTTAATGTTGCTCACATATGGTAGCCAATTTTGGCTAACACTAATCTAAAAGTAGCAACCTTCATATAAGACCATTAAGTTTCCTATACTATTTCATCCCAAGCTATGTAATTGTGTTTGTCTATGAGTGTGCAATATCTACAAGTAGAAATCATTAGTTCCAAAAACACTTGTCCACAATGGAACCAACCCAAAAAGTGATCCCTTAAAACCATAGAGCCTTATTTTTTGATCTACCCTTCCCTGATTTTAAAGTTTCTTTGACTAAGATTACCCACTTTGGAATAGATTCCATGAATTCATCCAACCCAACTAGGTTTGAATTGTTTTACTATGATTCATTTCACTACAAGCACAACAATTGAAAAAATACATGCTTAACCTACTATTTCACCACTAGGTTGTTTAACCCAAACTTAAAACTCATGCCCTATAGTGTGTTTTACTTCAAATGAGATCCTAAAATGTTATAGGGTGCCTCATTAAGTCCAAGGATGTGCACAAGACCGACATCAATAATGTGAAACTTGGTGCCATCAATATTAGAATAATTTTGTTTACATACTTTCTACTACCATTAAGTATCATTAATACACCTATTAAATATTCCAACCAAGGTTTTCATGCATTCTAATTTATAAATTCAAAATGGTGATGCTCAAAACATGAGAAACATGACAAATTTCATCTATTATACTTGCATCAACCATTAAAGTCTTCCAAATTTTCATTTGATCTCCATACATGCATTCTTCTATGCAATGTATAAAATTATCCATTGCATCATCATCATTCTCTATCTAAATTTGTTCATTGTTCAAATAGTTTTATATTACATCAAGTTTATAAATCTATGTTTATAATTAATTTTTAATGTTAAAATGGTCCATTAAAAGTTATATTGAGGTTTTATTAATTCATATTAGAATGTAAATGGTGTTTTTTATGTTCTTTAAGTGTTTTTTTATGATTTAAACTGATGTGAAAGTTAAAATATCTTTATATTTTTTAGGCTCATGTTTGTAATAGTTGTCAAAAATATGATTTAAAATCATGTGAAAGTTAAAATATATTTATATGTTATAGGTCAATGTTTGTAATATTTTCAAAAGAGTCAAAAATCATAGTAAAAATAAAAGAGTGTCATTACATATAGTCATTATTGAGTTTTATAGTCTAAAGAGTCAGTGTATGTCAAATTTGTTAAGCCCAGAGTTTACTTTTGAAATACTATAAATAGATGCAGTTTTAATTAAAAAAAACCAACATCCAATTTTGTTGTCTTGGTAAATTATTTAAATTGGATATTCCACTAGAAAAAATTACTAGTCTCAACTTTCACACTTGGAAAGTCAAAATTTAGATGATGCAACTAATGAAAAAAAAAATTGTAGGATAGTGTATGGATTAAACATAATACCAACATATCCAAACAATATAATAGAATGGAAAAGTAAGGATGATAAATCCAAAGACATTATTGGTCTTTTTATTTCATATTTAGAGTTACATTATGTATATCTTAAGAAAACATCAAATGAAATGTGGTAAAACATAAAAAAATTATTTGGAGCAAAAGCAGTCAATGCAAAGTTTTATTTAAAAATTCAATTGATCGCATTAAACATGAATGAATGGGTCATTATATCTAGCCACATCAATGATCTGAGATATATTATGTGACCATTAGTAGGATTTAAAGCTCCAGTATAATATGAGGATACAAAAACTATATTATCAAATAGCTTACCACCCAAATACAACAATATTGTTTTTACTATTAGTTAGATGGATTCTCAAGCTCTAGGAAATATGATTATAGTTATTATATCTAAATAAAAGGGAAATAAATAATATGATGAAGAATAAAATATATTGTACTTTAAAAATAATCGTAATAAATTCTCCAAAAGATAAGGATGAAATAAAGTGTTTCTACTACAAGAAAAATGGACATAGATATAAATATTGTAGAATTTGAGCTAATGATATTTTAAAAGGAAAACTCAAAAAAAATGAAGCCAATATGGTGATAAAATAGGAATTAGTTAATGAATATGAACAAATGAATGAAGATAGTGGTTATAATTTTTAATACTTTCTATACTATCATTTAGAAGGAGGATGGAGGCAACAAAGGAAGGCATAATTTTAATTTCCTGTCATCAATCACCAATGACATGGCCAATTTCTAATTAGGAGACATTTTTTTTAGTTATGTGTTTCCTTTCAACTATGGCATGTTTTATTTCCAATGTTCATATTCTACATATTGTTATGGATAAACCCCTATATCATTTCAGAAAAAGGCATGTTCCATAGATTTTGACTTGTTGGGGGTATGAGAAGATTTCAAAGTAAACATAGTGTATATGGTTGTCCATATAGTTCTAAGCTTGTGAATCTTGAAGATTCATAATTTTGGAACCCAAGGAGGAAGGGTACATGCCCATTTAATTCAACTTATAGCTACACCTTCATGAGGGTAAAGAAACAACTTATGAAGTACTACTTGGTCTAAGTGGTGTTTTCAAGGATAAGTATTGACAAGATGTGTTTTTATTCTCCCATGTTTGCACTAAGGGTGGATTTTTATGAATATATTGTACTTAGATATCCATTTTATATATATTTTTTATGTGTTTATGAAATAATAATTATACATGAGTCACAAAAAAACTATGATGTAAGTATAAATCTCATGGTCTCTTACAATAAGGTTTGTTAGATTTGTATGAGGTTTTTATCCTTCATATAATGATAACTTTATTCATCCAAACCTTGATTACATTAATTAGTTTTAGTGGTCTTGATATTATTACAAGATCATCAATATTATTCTATTCCAAATTCTATAAATTTCTCTATGAGCAATACTCTATGAACCTTACTAGGTTTAACTAACTAGGCACACATAGGTATTTTGTTAAACACTTTAGATTAAAACTACATAGTGAGAGGATCTTTCTACAACAAATTGATAAAAAAATCATTAAATAACATATTTATAAAATTAGATAAATCACTAAAATGATTCTATTGATCACAAACCACTTCGAAGAGGAAACCTCCTTTGAGCAAGCTCAATACAATAAATTGTGGATGCCTTCATTGGCCTCAACACTTGATTATATATGAATTATAATATAAACAACTACTACTTACCATGAATGTGGGATTAAAAAAATATTCATGGGATGAATTAAAAATCATATGCATCCATAGCAAATAATACACTAACAAAGTAAAGAGAAGATATCACCTACTTGAAAAGTCTATTTAGAATGGTGTTGATTAGCCTATTATTTCATTTGATTCTATGCCATATGAAGATTATCTAATAGGGTACTAAGAATATAATCCTAGGTTTAAAGAATCATGTCGACCACTTGAACTAATGAGCTATGGTGGTGCTTGACCATAGACTACTTCATATGGAGTCATTTTTGTTGAAGTGTGGTAGGAGATATTATACCACCATTTATTGAGAGGGACCCACTTTACCCATTGATGTTGTTATTCTAAAGTGAAGAAATGAAGGAAAGTTTCTAAGAATTTATTGACAATTTTAGTCCACTCATTTGTTTATGGATGATATCCATAACTCATCTTCAGTTGGGTGCTAGTGTGGTGAAATAGTTATTTCCAAAAATGACTAGTGAAGGTTACATCATAATCTGAGACAATGGATGAAGGAATGCCATGAAGATATAAAATATTGTCTAGGAAAATTTCTATGATTGTGGAGGTGGTATAAGGATGGCTGAGGGCACAAAAATGACTATATTTGGAGAGGCAAACAACAACCAAGATCACCATTTTTCCTCTAGATCTAGGTGGGCCTCGATGAAATCCATAGAAATATCTATCCAAATCCTAGTAGGGATAGGTAAGGGTTTGAGAAACCTAGGTATGAGTGTTGTTTGACCTTTGTTGTATTGATAGGTATCACATTCAAATACCATTTGTTGAATTACCTTTTTCATCCCATTATAAAAGAATTTATGTCATGCCCACTCATAATTTTTTAGAAACCCTAAGTGCCCTATGGATGGAGAAGCATGGATTTCATATAATACAACCTACTAAAGATCGATGCTCTAAGGAAGCACTAGATGACTCTTATATCATAGAGAAGAACCATCCCATGAATAATATGGTATAGCAAATGGGTTAGTGGCCAACTATTAAATGATTTGAGATAATGAGGAGTCATTTGCATACCCCTATTGTAAAACATCCAACCAATTCATAATAGGTATAAAAATAACTAAAAAGGAAGATTGATCCATAAATGTGTGAGATAGAGCATCAACCACAATATTATCCTTACCCTTCTTGTAAGTGATATCATAGTCATAAACCATGAGATTGCTAGCCCATTTCTATTGTGATGGGGTGGAGACCCATTATTCCAAGAAATATTTTAGACTCTGGTGATAAATTTTGATGTAAAAATGATTCCCTAATAGGTATGGCTACCACTTCTATACTGCATACAAAATGGCCATCATTTCTTTCTCACAAATAGAGATCACTAAATTCTTACCAAAAAGGGATTTACTAGTCAATGCAATGGGGCATGTTTCTTGGAGGATAACAACACCAATTCCATGCCGTAATCATCACTCTTGATAGTGAAGGTCTTGGAAAAATTTGGCATAGCTAGAATAGGTGTAGTACACATAGCTTATTTTAGTTCTTCAAATGCACACTCAGTAGCTTGTGTCCAAGTAAAAACATATTTTTTCAACATAGCTATTAGTGGAGCTATAATTTTCTCATAATCTTTGACAAATTTTTGATAGTATCTAATCAACCCTAAAAAACCATGGAAGCTCTTAAGTGTTTGAGGATGAGGCCAATTTGTCATGGCAGTTATTTTTTTAGGATCTACTTGAACCCCTTGGGCTAAAACAATATGCCCAATATACTCCACTTCATCTTGGATAAAAGTAAATTTGGACTATTTTTCACAAAGATGATGGTCAGAGAGAAGTTAAAGTATGAGCTCTAGATGTTGGAGATGCTTAGACCATGTTTGACTATAGATGAGGATATCATCGAAGAAGATTACAATGAATTTTCATAAGGTTAGAATATTGTATTCATCAATGCCTATAATATTGAAGGAAAATTAGCGAGGCCAAAGGGCATGACCAAAAACTCATATTGACCATCATGTGTGCAAAAATATATCTTATGGATATCATCCTCATGAAGTCAGATCTAGTGATATCCAGATCAGAGATCCAACTTAGAGAAGAAATGAGCACCATGAAGCTCATCAATAACAAGGATTAGGAACTTATCCTTGATTTTAATGTGATTAAGTACATGGAAATTAATTTAGAGGTGCTATGACCATGTTTTTAATGAATAAGGAGAACTAGGGAAGAATATGGGCTTGTACTGGGGTGAATAATGCCTTACTTCATTAAGTCTCAAATGGGCATCTCGATCTCCATTTTTTTTAAATGGATAGTGATAAGGCCTGATGCTAGGAGGAATGCTTCTAGGAAGAATCTGGATATGGTGGTCTTATAGCCTTGAAGGTGTAAATCCCATTAGTTTAGTAAAGACACATTCATACCTTTGTAAAATGGTTTGTAGATCAGAAAGAGTAGTAGAAACTAGTGATGGTTGCATTTGAATGGAATGGATATGGGAAATGACATCATGTGAATTCTTCTTTAAAATATTTTCCATGTGATATGAACTTATGATGCTAAGAGATCCTAGTTGTAAGCCTTGTAATGTGTGGTTTTACCCATTATCTCAAAATTGCATCCAAATTTTAGCAAAATCTCATAAGATGGGTCCAAGTGTGCATAACCATTAGGCTTCCAAAATAACATCACATCTGCTTAAGGGAAAGACAAACATGTTGGATTCTAAATTATAATCTCCAATAGATATATGAATATTATGACACTTCTCTTTACAAGTTAATGTGCCCTCATTGGCAATAATGACTTCAATGTTGGAGCAAGGATGGATAAAATAATCAGCTTGTTTGTCAATTTGAAGATCAATGAAGTTATGAGTGCTACCTGAATCAATGATTATTGTGAGAAGGAGCTTATTAAAGTAACCCCTGACCCACATAGTTTATTGGGTAGTGACTCCTATTAAGGCATGGAGAGAGATCTCTGATTGGTATTAATAATAACTAGGTTCCATAATTGGCTGAGCTTCTTCCTAATCATCTATTATATCTTGAACATCTTCCCAATCTTCAATTTTAGGTGGATAGTTCACATCTAATAGGTACAGCTTTTGATTAACACATTGACATCACTAAGTGAATTTATCATCATAATTATAACATAGTCATTTTTATCTATTGGATTGCATCTCTGCTTCAGTCAAATATTTGATAGGAGTGGTTTTAGGGGTGAGTATTATGTGAGTGCATTATGGAGTTATATTTTTAAATGGAGTAAAATTGGGTTCAAATCACTATTGATCTATGATCTTATCCTATACCAACTTAGCCAACCCTAAGGTTTCCATCATTGTGTTGGGATGGAACATTTTGACCTCAGATCATATTGCATCCTTCAGTCCACTAACAAAGTAACTCTTAAAAATTCATCAAACAATCCCTCTGTATGATTGGCCATTTTTTCAAATTTTGTTTGATATTCTTGCATAGTTCCTATTTGGTGAAGCTTAGTGAGTGCTCCAATGAAGTCATCAAAATCACTAGGGCCAAACCATTGCAAAATAAGGGTTCAAAAATTGGTCCACATGGCCTCATCATGAGCCTTGGTATACCAACAATATCATTGAAGGGCTTCAAGTTTAAATTAAAAAGATGCAAGTGGGACCTTGTTGGTATCAAAAGTATTATGTAGACTAAAATATTGTTCTACCTAATAGAACCATCCAGTCAAATTTACACCATTAAATAAATTAAAATTAAACTTTATCCCACAAAAAGTGTTGGAAGAAGAAAACTTGGTGTCTAAAGAGGACTCTAGATGCCATCTGTTGTTCATGATAGTCTGTTGAAGACTGAGGCTGAGAAGTTTTTCATCAATATCTTTGATATGGGTCTTGAGGGTGGAAATTTTATCCTCCATGTTCTTTGATCCTATTCGGGTTACTACCATAATCTAAATAATAGATTTTTTTTTTGCAATGGGTAGGAAAACTAGAGTTAAGACATGTTTAGTAAGGAAAGTTTTGAAATTGGGAAAAAATGGAAGGGGTAAAGGGGATTTTGATAATTGTTTTGCTAAGTGGGCATATGATTGATGAAGATGAGGGAAATTTTAGGGGTGCAAATGGATAAACTAAAAAATTTATCAAAGAGGGTCAAAGAAACAAAAAGGTGAGAGGAACACTATGGAAATTTTTTGAGGCAAATGGACAAAAATAACAGTTATCGTAAAACCCCAAAATGGGTAAATTGAGACTTGAGGGAATTAGGAGTGGAATTGGGATATGGGACCTCAAGGAATGAAATGTAGAGAATGAAATTTTTGGTGTTTGAATAAATTTTAAAGATCAATGAGGCTATAGATGGAGAGATATTGAAAAAAATGAAAAAAAAATTACTCTCTATCAGGCTGTAAGTCCTTTGTAAGTATACTGATACTCTGTGGGTAGTTTACAGATTTTGGTTTCTATCAAATATCTAACTGTAATTCTTTTGAAAATCTATAGATATTTTATAGAGTGATTAGTCTGCTAAGAAAATTCTAAACTGATAGAAATGGGCCTCAAGTTTCAATAGCTACCTAAGGGTTTTTAAAAATAAGACTCTGGACACCAATACTATTTAATCAAGTACCACTCTCCAAAAAATTTATACCCATAGATTTATCTCTCAATGATAGCTCTTGGTTTTCCTCATGGATAGGAACTACTTAATCAAGAAAGGGTCTTTGCTTGTTTCACTGGTAGTTCCTCTTAATGGGCCAACTAATTTGGGGTTCCTGTGGTACTCCTCACAATGATTTTTAGAGATTTCACCCAAGCACTTCCCATAGTTACGCGGTCAAGTTTTACCCTAATCCAAAAATTATTATGGTGATTTAAAACAAAGTTATGTAATAAAATAGAGTTAGAAAATTTTGAGAAAAACAATGTAAATAAATTATGCAATATAAAAAATATTTATCCCTAAAAAGCACTCTAATACTAGATGAGAGGATCCTCCTACAAAAAATTGATAAAAATCATGAAATAATAGATTTATAAAATCATCTGAAGCAATGAAATGATTCTATTGATCATAGACCACTTTAAGGGGGCAACCTCCTTTGATCAATCTCAATACAATAAATTAATGGATGCCTTCATTGGCCTCAATATTTTATTATATAAGAATTTTAATCTAAACAACTACTACTTCCCGTGAATGTGTGATAAAATAAAATGCTCACGGGATGACTTAAAAAGCATATGCATCCATAAAAAATACTATACTTAAAAAGTAAAGAGAAGAGATATCATGGGTTCATAACACATAGATTCAATTCTATTCAATATCATAGTGGAAATACCAACAAATTTTAATCTCAAATTGGATTATTCGATTACAAAACATGGAGGAAACTAATGCAATACAATTTTTACTTACCATAATTATGATCACAAATTTGTAGTTTTACATTCCCTTCCATACTTCATAGGCTGAGAGAAGAAAAATAATATAGTTTTATTCTTCAACCAAGAGACAACTTCCTCCCAAAATGTCCTTTCAAATACCAAAAGATGTTTTGAGTGTTATCACTAGTATTACTTTTCCAAAATGAAATAAATAATGAATTAAAAAATATTTTTCACCTACAAGTGGCTCAAATTGAGATCTTGATTGTTCTAAGAGAAAGAATATGATCACATTCAAATCACTTGTACACCTGATGAGATTTTAGAACACATTACCATTGAATAAAATTTTAGGTGGAATTTACATCACCAAATAGTTCAAGTACAAAAAATATCAAACAAGTATCCACCTACAGGTGGATAATACAAAGCAAGAATAAAAGAAAAAGAATAGTTGTGTCCTTCATATGATCCTGGTAGTTTACTCAAAACACACATATTTTGATGTTAATTATCACAACTTGGGTGAGCTTGGAAACTTAATTCACACATGGTGATAAATGATTATTTACATGAAATATTAGTTGGATATTTTGATCTCATTTGTAATGCAAATCTATGTAGAATCTTCACTTTGAATTGATTTTTATCAAGACAAAACCATGTACTTAATTATACAAAACACATAGCACTTAATGAAAAATTGAATACTCCATCAGGATTCGTTCTACCAATCACTTTTGTATAACACTTGCCTCAACCAATTTTAAAATTAAAAAACTATCACAAAGAAATATGACAACATTATACATCAAGACCAAATAAATTATTCAAATCTGATTAGTAAACAAAATTAAATAAGTGATCCTTAAAATGAATCAGGAAACTAAGACTGATTGCTAAACAATACCTTATTTCTTAGACTCTTTAGGTTACACACCATCATAAAAACATCAATTATGATCAAATAAAAATCATAAGCATAAAATTACATATCCATAGTGTTTGAGAATACATTAGGATCATAATAAACTCCTCCTTTTATTAATATGTCTTCAGAACAAATTTTTACAGACCTTACAAACTCTATCAAAACCATGTATTCTCCATGAAATAGAATTGAAACTTACTTCCCCATATCTTAAAAAAAAATTTAACTTATGAATTTATAATTTATTTAGATCCTCTCTATATGGTATAAAGCTTATCTCATGCCCAAACTTGGTACATTTGTTACATAGTAAAAAAAATCTTAACAAGTTCCAGCTTTTTCAAAACATGTTGAAATTAGTCCTTCATCCTATGTTACATTATTCTTAGTTGTGTTTATATGAATACATTTTTCATACATATAATACATCATATAATACCTTAATAACATCATTAAAAATAAGATCATGACCATAATTTTCTCTTAGACTAAGAAAAGACCCCCTCCAAAATATATTACAAGTTTGAATTTTCAAAATATGCATTTTTGGTTGGAAAGTGCAATATTGATCTAAAGAGAAATGATTGAATCCCCATTGACATCGACCCATTCAAAATTTCATGATAATACATTCTATACATGTCCTTACTTGACCTATCATTAAATATTTACATTATTTTTGGTGATGGTGCTACATCAAACTCACTAGTCTTTAGGAGAGATAAGGTAAGGGATTTTAGGGATACTTTATAAATTTTGACTCCTATTTTGTAGGAAATTTTCAAACTATAAATTGTAAATCCTTTTCAATCAATATCAAGATATGTAATTATTTTCATGGGCAGAACATACTTTTGGGAGTCTAGTGGATCAAAAACTTTTAAATGATAGAGATGAAATTTAAATAATTATTCATGTTTTTTCATTCTAAAGGTAGTAAATTTAAATTGTGTGGTTATTTATTAAATGGTGCATAATATTCTCAAAACTTGAGTAGATAGATTTGTGACACAAATATTTTAATTAGAATTAAAACCAAAATTATTTATACATAGCCAAAATTTACATGTGATTGTTATAACCATTTATTTATTTTTGAAAAAATGCCAAAATGAATATAAATATAAAGTGATTATGAACATGCCATTATAATTCTATTTGGAATTAAAACTTCAAACATTAGACCTTATAGTCAACCATATACCCATAGGAGTGATTTTAAAACTATGATACAAGAGATGTTGAAGGTTGGTATTATTAGACATATCCAAAGTGCATATTTATATCTAGTGGTGATATTGCATAAGAATGATGATACCCAAATGATGTGCCATTATTACATAAAACTCATAAAGTATACCTAAAATATAAGTTTCATATTCTAGTAATTTATGACTTTTTATATGACTTACATGGTGTTGTATACTTTTAAAAATAGATATTTGTTTAGGTTACTATAAAATTTGGATAAAATATGAGGATATAGATAATAAAAAATAAAAAACACATTAGATCCATTATGAAGTTTTAGTAATGCCTTTTAGTCTATAAAATACACAATATTTACTTAGAATTTTTATGAACATTATATTTAAGCCTTTTATTTGGAAAGTTGTCTTGATAATTTTTTATGACATCATAATATATAAAATATATTGAAGTCATAATTTCATCGCATGAATTAGTTAATGATAACTCTAGAATAGCATAAGAGTTACAAAAATCCTTCTAAATGTGCTCTTTGAGTGAAATTGTTAGTGTAGGATTTTTACTACTTACAGTTTTACCTACATAGTTGTTAGTTAACTTAATTAGGGTTGTTAAAGTTGTTGGGTGAATATTTTGTCATAAACTAACTAAAAAAAATATGGGTACATCAACCACAGTATAAGGATATTTATGCGGCAAAATGTGTGTGGTGACCACAATAGATTGAGTTAAATCTCTCCTCTTAGCAAGGGAAGGTTCCCTATAAACTATAGTATACTAATATAAGATGAAAATAGACATAGGGGTGAAATCATAGCATCCGTCTCTCTTTTTTTAGAGATGATTTTCATAGAACAAAGGATAATTTTGGTGTAATTATTAAAGGCACTTCTCTTCTTTCAAAAATGATATTCAACAAATAACAAGATTCCATCTTGGGTAGTAACTGGATCCATAAGAAACCCATGAAAGCACAAAGTCTTTCATTATTTATCCTACTGATTAGGAAAAATTAACATAGTGGTTTCAAGTGCAGCATAGAGTCTCCACCAAAAACTACAATAGAGTGAAGGATTACAAAGGATAAGGGGAGCTCAAAGTCTCTCCAGTATCCTTTACACAAAACATAGACTAAAGACAATTATGGTAGCACAAAGTCTCTCATAATTGGCTTCAGTACATCTTCCATCTTATTTCCACTTGTTCTACTTATTTGATCAAATGGACAAGACTATATTTAGGAAAAAAACATAAGAATGATTTCCTAGATAACACAAGCTATTTCAACACAAAGTCTGAAAGGTCACTTGCTTTCTCATTCACTTGATTAAATATGATTAACAGTCTAAGCTCAAAGTCTCAGGAATGCCTTTCAATTTGGGCAAATCTTCACTTCTAATAATAGAGAGATGTCCCTCCTTCAAAATGAGAGATTACAATATATAACATCCAAAGAAAGACTTGGGCACTTATTTTCATGAAAATGGCCCATGCTGCATTGAATGCATTAGAAATTTTGTGAAGGGGCCATGCTGGAATAGGTCATCGGCCTTAACTTTGGTGTTCTAAATCATCTCAAATGTCTCTTCCTAATCATGGGTTACCTGGTCTTCTTTATGATGCTTACACAGTTGTTTATTCACGTTTACTCAATAAAGAAAAATAGGCCATGCCATTGAATGTTTGTGCTCTCTAAGGTCTACCTAGTGGACTGTTCCACCTACTGGAATAACTCTTCTACAAATATTCCTAGATTTTCTATATCTTTCTCTCTTTCCTTGCTACATTTTGTCTCTTCTTGGTGATTTGAGCTCTTAGGGTAATCTTCTCACTTTAAGTTGGATCCTTCAGCTCCTTTCTTGGCTAATCACTGAGTTTGTTCTCAGGTCTACGCTCTTTTGAAAATCAATGGTTATTCCATCACCCTGAATTTGATGTCCACAGGATTGTCATTAGTCACTTGAACCACTTTGAACCTTGAATCTTGAACTCTTTCAGTTTAATGGTTCAATGGTTTGGTGATTCAATATTTTTTAAAGGGATGTGTTCACTTAGTTTTATTTTGTGTGCTCAAGGTGTCGTCAAACAGATTCTTTGAACCTTTAGGGTGAACCATTTGGTTGAACCTTTTTCTAGAATATTCCTCTTGAACCATTCACTCAAAGCTTTGATATTTGAATTTTGAACCCTTTGAACTCATTGAACCTTTGAACCTTTAAACCCTTTCAGTTCAAGGTTCAACAATTCAACTGTTCATTCTAATTCTTTGAATCCTTTTATTATTTGAGTTTGTCAAAGTCATTGAACCTTTAAACTCATTGAAGCTTTGAACCTTTTAGAGGTGGGGTTCAATGGTTCAATGGTTCAATGGTTCATTCTAATTATTTAAACCCCACCATTGAATGCTTTTGATTGAACCTCAGTGTTGAACCATCCTCAAAACACTTAGGAAATGCTTTAAGTGTTTTGAACTTCCCTTTGAGAAAGCCTACCTATTGCACCTGTGATTTCCTTAGCTGAAAAGGCTTGAGTATTTTAAAAACTTAACTACTCAGAGCATTTTTTGAGAAATAAAGAGAGCATTTTGGTCTACAACACCAAAATGGTCGACATGTTATCCACAAAAATAAGTGACAAATTTTGGGAACAATAGATGGATCCAGTTGGGGAACTTCCATCGATTGAAATTTAAAGCAATTGAAGGGAGTAAAATCTAGAATCTAAGTGCCTTCATTTATTCCATTGGGCTATGACATCATGCCACCCAAAAAGAAAGGCACCAAAAACAAATGGACAAAACAAAAGACTATACATATGTACAAATGGACTTATTTGATACTTTAAGGATTGGAGTGCTTCAGATGCTTCCCACGGTGAGGTAGTAAAAATGGTGTTCCATCTTGATATATCAGTAAGAAACTATTTTCACCCTAGAATCAATGATTGGCAAATGAACTTCTCCACCAAGAATCCAATTTTCTATGCATTCCTTTTGGTTCTCTCTTATTTCCCCTTAACAAGACTTGATATCCAATCTCAGAACCATAAATCTTTGCTCTCTTATTGAAGAGTTTCTTTACCTGGTATTGATATGCAGCAATATAGTCCACTACCATAATTCACTACTCTTCTATTTTATTCCAGCACATTATTTGATTGTCACCATTAAACACCTACCAATGGTTGGCATTATTAGGTACACTTGGTCAAAAGACCAGCTTAATAGTTTACTTGTGCTCTTTGAAATATTGATGAGGAACCATGAGAGTTACAGAGACAGCCAAGTAATTTTCTCGATCATTGAATTCTCATTGAATTCTCTAGGCACCACAAAAATACTAAAATCATAAAAATTTCAAGGTAGTCCTACACCACATTGTGATAATGTCACAATATTTCATTCTCGGTTTCGTACAGGTTCCTCACTTGATAAACCAACAACTCAACATCTCCCCAGGCGTGAAGAAGTTAGACACCTTTAGCTTGAGCAGCCTTCAATCTGAGTAGCAAAAATTCATACTCGACAATGTTGTTGGTGTTACTAAACTCTAAATTTTATGAGTAGGGAAAGATATATCTTTAAGGAGATATCAAAACAACTCTGGATTTAGAACCAATAGAAGAATTTCTACCATCAAATTCAATAATCCAAACATCATTAGGATCTGATCTTCTTTCAAATTTTTCTTCATTAGGGAGGGAAGATCCTTTTTTATCTGTATTGTGCCCTACCAATTCTTCTAATATCTTGTCTAAATTTTTTAGATTGTCACCTAGTAAACTTTCATCTAATGAAATAGAAACATCTTTAGTGGATAGAAAGTAGTTACCCATTCCTGAAGATTCAAATAGAATTTGAGCTTCAGGGGCTAATGTTTGGGTGACAATGTATTTTGACTCCTTTTTAGGAAGCATCCTTTGCATCACATCCTTAACAGGGATCCTCACCTCAGATAGGTCCATGCTTAATTCTCCAACAAAATACTTTAAAAAATTTCACCCAAGCAAAATGCCATAAGAAGCTAAAACGTTGGCCACCAAGACTGTCATTTTAATCCTCTTATTTGGGAAGGCCACAAATGCAAATTGGGCATCTTTGATTTGTCCCAGAAAGTGGCACTTGTTTGTTTTCCATGGAGAAACATCTCTTAAAGGTTTTAGTTAGAGTGAGATAGAGATTCTACCACTTTGGTGGGCATCACATTGTCAAAGGTGCTAGAATCTATAATGTAGTTGTTCAGCTTATGACCATTTATCGGCAGGGAAACATAGAAAGGTTCTATCTTCCTAGGAGGAGTAACGACATGATTGTTTCAAGTGGATGTGTTCTTTGGGGGATCATGATTTACCTTTGAAACATCTTGTCCTATAGGGATGGTTTTGTTCTTGATGCATTTAACTAGCCTATCTAATTGCTTAGGGTTGGCTTGTAAGTATTCAAACTTAGACATTTGAATCTTAGTCTTCCTAGTATGATCAATTATATCAAATGAATGAAATGAACTAGAAACAGAGGAAGGAAGTCCATCATTCTAGGTTTTATTGGGTGTGATACTAGTCTATGAAATTGAAGCAGAAGGTGCAGGGTTATTTGAGGTACCTTCTTATTGATCAACAGGTCCTTTGATTGGAAAGGTAGTGAAGTCCCTTGTTTAGCAATTGAAATTTCTAGTCAAGATTTTTCCCCTATTTTTCCCTTATTAGCTTGTTGAGTTGACTAATTTTGGGATATGGTAAATATAGTGTATGATCCATCAAACACTTCTCCTTTACTTCTAACTTCATCCTAGTAATTTAGGAAACCAATGTTGGAGTCACCAGCTAATTCTTCTTCACCTTCTATAAAGAGATCAATGTCATCTTTTTGGTCCAACTTAGGTTGGAAAGAGAAATCATGTTCATCTTCATGATAACAAACTATTGAGTTAGCTAGTGATGCTTCAATGGCAAGCTTCCCCTATGGGGGAGGAAGATGATTTGGTTTTCCTTGAATCATAGTAGCATTGCCTTGGTATGATTGGTTGGGAAACATCCTCCTTGGTATATCCTAATAAGAAGGAGGAGTAGACATCCCTTGTGCCATTTGCTTTTTTAGATCCAGCAATTCATTTTCTAGATTTTACACCATAGAATCAGTGGTGCCTGTAGAAATTTTTTTAGAAGATGAAGAAGATTTATTTTTGTTAGGATCTCTTCTTATATTTCCTACCAAGATAAGATCATCTTCAACCTCAGTGGCCAAAATATGAGCTACATTAAGATCCATGTGGCCAGCCTACCTCAACAAGAAACTCACTTTAGGAAGCTAAGAATTGATGAAGAAGCATTTAAGATTCTTAGGTGTTGATTGAGTAATTGTAGGAATCCTATTCCTCAGCTTGTCTAATTTAGCAATGAAGTCTCGAATAGGTTCATGAGGCTCCTTATTCATTTGCATAAATTGAGCTAACAAGGCATGTGCATCTTTTGCAGGTTTCAACTTGGCCTCAAAATTGGCCTTCAAAGTGTTCCAGTCAGTCACTATTTGTGCTTGTAGATGATAAAACCAATCTGTGGTAGCACCTTACAATGTTTCCACAAACAGTCTGACTACAATGTCTTCATATTTAATGCCTATCACACCACATGCTATGAAAAAGGCTATAATATGTTCATCAGGATGAAACTTCTCATCACTATAGAACTTGGGAAAATTATTTCTTGAACTACATGGTAGTTCATGTAAAGGTGGGGTTAGATTTAGAGGACCAAAAGTATTACCCTAGGGGCCTTGAGCTACCATGATATGGCTATTGAAAGGAGAGATAATAAATCATCAAGGGATATTTATAGATAAAGATCTACTAGCAGAGGAAAGAGAATCTTTTCTTGCTATTGGATAATTGACATTTTTAGGAAGAAAACTCCTGGTTCACTTAAAGTTAGATGGTGGAAGAAAAAGATCAAAATTACTCAGCTGCACCAACTCAAATATAGGGTTAACAATACCTTGAGCTCTTTGGATTCGTGTATATAGTGGATCTGCTAGAGTATGAAATGGAAATGGAAAAGAGCTAAAAATGCTTCAATTTAAAGCTTGAGGCTTCAAACTGTGCGTTCTTCCCTAACAAAGTCACCAAAAATTGTTGGGTGAATATTTTGTCATCAACTGAATGATGGCAAAATGGGTACATCAACCACAATAAAAGGAGATTTATGTTGAAAAATAGGTGTGGTGACCAAAACAGATTGAGATAAATCTCTCCTCTCAACAAGGGGAGGTTCCTTATAAACTATAGTATACTAATATAAGCTGAAAATAGACTCAGGGGTGAAATCATACCATCCATCTCTCTTTTTTTAGAGATGATGTTCACAGAACAAAGGAGAATTCTAGTGTAATTACTGAAGGTACTTCTCTTATTTTAGAAATGATATTCAATAAACAACAAGATTCCTTCTTGGGTAGTAACTGGATCCACAAGAAACCCATGAAAGCACAAAGTCTTTCATTATTTCTCCTACTGATTGGGACAAAGTAACATAGTGGTTTGGAGTGCAGCACAAAGTCTCCACCAAAAACTATAATAGAGTGAAGGATTATGAAGAATAAGGGGATCTCAAAGTCTCTCCATTATCCTTTACACAAAACATAGACTAAAGACAATTATGGTAGCACAAAGTCTCCCATAATCAGCTTCAAGACATCTTCTAGCTTATTTCCACTTGTTCTGCTTATTTGATCAAATGGACAAGACTGTATTTAGGAAAAAGATATAAGAATGATTTCCTAGATAACACAAGTTATTTCAACACAAAGTCTGAAAGGTCACTTTCTTTCTCATTCACTTGATTAAATATGATTAACAGTCTAAGTTCAAAGTCTCAGGAATGCCTTTCAATTTGGGCAGAGCTTCACTTCTAATAATAGAGAGATCCCCCTCCTTCAAAATGAGAGATTACAATATATATCATATAAAGAAAGACTTGGGTGCTTGTTTTCATGAAAATGGCCCATGTTGCATTGATTGCATTGGAAATTCTATGAAGGGGCCATGCTAGAACAAGTCATTGGCCTTAACTTTGGCATTTGAAATCATCTCAAATGTCTCCTCCTAAGCATGGGTTACTTGGTCTTCTTTATGATGCTTACATGGCTGTCCATTTTCCTTTACTCATTGAATAAAAATAGGCTATGCCATTGAATGTTTGTGCTTTATGAGGTCCATCTGGTAGACTATTCCACCTACTAGAATAACACTTCTACAAATATTCCTAGATTTTTTGTATCTTTCTCTCTTTCCTTGCTACATTTTGTCTCTTCTTGGTGATTTGAGCTCTCGAGGATATCTTCTCGCTTTCATCTAGATCCTTCAGCTCCTTTCTTGGCTAATCACTGAGTTTGTTCTCAGGTCTGTGCTCTTATAAAAATAAATGATTATTCCATCACCCTGAATTTGACATCTATGGGGACATCATCGGTTGCTTGAACCACTTTAAACCTTGAACCTTGAACTCTTTTAGTTCAATGGTTCAATAGTTCAACGGTTCGGCGATTCAATGTTTTGTAAAGGGACACATTCACTTAGTTTTATTTTGTGTGCTCAAGGCATCATTGAACCAATTCTTTGAGCATTTTAGTTGAACCATTTGGTTGAACCTTTTTCTAAAATCTTCCTCTTGAAACATTCAGTCAAAGCTTTGATCTTTGAATTTTGAACCCTTTGAACTCATTTAACTTGTTGAACCTTTGAACCTTTGAACCCTTTCGATTCAAGGTTCAATATTTAAATGGTTCATTCTAATTGTTTGAATCCTTTTATTCTTTGAGTCTGTCGAAGTCATTGAACCTTTGAGCTCGTTGAATCTTTGAACCTTTTGGAGGCAGGGTTCAATGGTTCAACAGTTCAATAGTTCATTCCAATTCTTTGAACCCCACCAATGAATGATTTTGATTGAACCTCAATGTTGAACCATCCTCAAAACACTTAGAAAATGCCTTAAGTGTTTTTAAATTCCCTTTAAGAAAGCCTGCCTGTTGAACCTGTGATTTTCTTCGCTAAAAAGGCTCGAGTATTTGAAAAACTTAACTGCTCAGAGCATTTTTTGAGAAAGAAAGAGAGCATTTTGGTCTACATGACCAAAATGGTCGACATGTTGTCCACAAAAACAAGTGATAGATTTTTGGAACAACAAAAGTCACTATAGGAAATAAAATTAATGTTTTTATAATAGTGAGTTCAGGTGTTATCTATTTAGAGACCTAATTTCTCACTATATAATGTACCTCCTTTGTACTTTTTTGAAAATTAATTATATAATTAGTTTATGAAGCTCTATTTTGATTTATATTTTCTCTCACCTAATCCTAGGGTTTTTTTGGGAATATGTAAAATTCATATTTGAGTAATATGACATGGTATCAAATCTCTAATTTAACATCTATTTTTCTATTTCTTAAGATCCTTGGTGAGATATTTCTTACATGTATCCTATTGGGTTTCTTGATTTTTTAGTTCTTCATAAGTTTGGTGTGTTTCTTAAATATTTGGTAAAATTATTCAGTTGGAGTCTCAAATCACTAAATAGATAATTTCATCAAATTCAAAAGGTGACAAAACCTTAGGATTATCTATAAATAGGACCTAGTTTTGTGAGTCATTTTTTGACCATTTTGGATGGTTTTAAGCCTTTTTGGTGATTTATCACAAATATATACTACCAAGTTATCTAAGGGAAAATATTTTATTTGATTTAGTACTTTTTTAATATCCTTGGTGAGTCTTTTATGGTTTTTCCATTAGTTTTATAGATCTAGAGTTTCTGATCTAGGTAGAGTTTTTGCACCTGTGTACATACTATGGGAGTTTCAAGCCTTCTCAACAATACAAGAGTTTTGAGCCTTCTCAACACTACAAGAATTTATAACATTCTCATTACTAATATAAATTTAGATAATCTTATAACTATAATAACTTTAGATAATCATGTCACTATCAAAACTTCACTCCATCACGACACTATAATAACTCTCAATATCACTGACAGTGTGAGAACTCTTAAAAACTCTGATGTGCAACCTCGACATGTAACCTTGATGTGTAATCCTAACATGAAAATATGAAATAAATATATGATGTACAACCTTGACATGTAAACTTGATGTGAAACCTCAATTTATAACCCTAGCATGTAACCCTGACATGCAACCCTAATAATTTTCTCTGATGATGTTCGCATACCTCTAGAACCTCAATGTTAGAATTTATAACTATAAGAAAATCCAAAAACCCTCATAACTATAGTGAAATTTAAAAAAACCACACCTAGTTTAAATTACATCAATTTTAATCATGTAGATTTTGACATTATTCATTTAAAAAAGTGGTGTAAGGGTGAGTGCCCTCATCCTACACTTTAGCCCCCGGTCATATGGGAATTAATCCTTGATCACTTCCAATCTAAGGGTGATTAAATTTTCCTTAGAAAATCAACTATTTTCAAATGCAAAGTTTCTAAAATTTATGCACATTTGTTTTTCATCACCAATTTGACCAAACATTTTCATTCGAGCATCTTTTCAAACAAGTATGACTTTTGATTGTTAACTCATATTTGTGTGTCATCTTCTTGAAAAGTGCTTATTTTTTCATTATCTAAGCATTGGAAAAGATTTTGGGACTTCCACATCTCCATTTAAAATAACTATTATACACTCTTGAATACATTATTGGTTGATCTTGACATCCCTCCATTTCTTTCATACTTATGCATAATTGTTCAAGATACATTCTTGGTTGTTTATAATATCTATACAAGTGTGATTGTATTTTAAAATTAAGGTGGAGTCACTCTAATAGTTGAATTGGGGTATTGTGTGGTGTTTTGTCTTTTATTTTCTACATTTATTCTTTATTTTTTGCAACAACCTCTTTTTTCCATTATGGATTCAAGTCCAATAAATCTTCTCACACCATTTAATTATCATGAATGGAAATATATATTGGAAGTAATTTTGAAATCTAAGGGTTACTATCAAATTATAATGGGCACTGATATTAAACCTCTAATAGTAGTAATGAAAATCAAATGGCTGAATAATTGTAATAAAGTCCATGGACTACTATGTATTTCCATCTCTCATGATCTAATTTTTCACATAAAATCTACCCAAACTCCTATTCAAGTGTGGTCTACTCTGGGACCAGTCTTTGGGAAGTAGGATGTGGTGAGAAGCCATGAGATGGAGAATGAGCTCATTAGTTTGAGCTTATATTACTATGACACTCTTCATAAATTATTCACCAAATTAGAATTATAATGTTGCAATTGAAATAATGTGGAATTGATAATAAAAAATAACAACTTGTTATGTCGATACTTTCTAAACTAGGTCTAGAGTATTCTATATTTGTGTCAAATTTAAAAGCCACAAAAAATATTATTAGACCTACATAGATGATGACTTATTTATATACCTTTGTTAGAAAATTTATTTAGGAGAAAGACAAGTGAAAACAAATGGGCATAATGAATTCCTCAAAATCTCACACACTCTTTGCTAAGAAAGAGAAAGATCTAAACCATAGAGAGGAAATTAAAAAAAATGATCAATAGAAGGATGTAAATCCTCCCACCTCCAAATCCAAACATGAGACCTATTATTATAGTCTTAAGACTAAGAAACATTGGATCAAAGTTGGGGTTTGATCAAGAAATAATGATGAAAGTAGTAGTTTGAAGAAGTAGATTTACCAACTAACTAAGATGCTTGAGAAACACAAAATCAATGTCCCTAATTCTACCAATCCAAATTCATCAAACCATGAATCGTCTAAGGAAAATAACCATGGAAAAGAAAAGGAAAATGAGAAATGTAAGGGGAAATCAAAGTGTAAGGCCCTAATTGTTTTGACTACAAGTGAAAATGGGTCAACCCCCCTATAGTAAAAACTTCTATAGGGGTCTAATATAGTGTTATATGGTATATTTAATCTCATATCATATGATTTTAGACTTGGTAATGATATAATTAAAGTCTTATGTCATTTTTAGTCACTTAGGGGTCATATATGAAAGTGGCATGGTTTTCAAGGTGTCCAAGTGTCATAGTTTTCTTCCTAAAATCCAAGATGCTAGATTCCCTATCAGGAATGTTGGATGATCTTAACATTTTAGGTTCTCTAACTTAAAATCAAGAAAAATTTAAAAAATGAAGAGTTTGTCACTTATACAGCCCATGAGAGAGGGTGACATGTGGAAGAAGGTCATGGAATTCCTCTTAAAATTATTAAATCTCATTTCCATGCTTGAAATAATTTAGAAGTGTCAAATGTGAGTTGAAACTTTTTGCTCCATCTCCGTGCTAGACATACATAACTAGTCAATAGGTTTATGCTTGGTATGACCAATTGGAGAATATTTAGACCAAACACCTTTGTAGGGTGATAGTACACTTAGATTAATTTTAATAACCAAATTTCAAGGATTGGTCAATTTTGCTTTGTGAATCATCTCTAACAAGTTAACTGTGTTTTTATGCTCATAATTTCCCATACCCTATAGGTTTTGATCTTGTTTGGGTAGATCCATACAATCCAGTTGGTAATATTGATTATAAATTATTTTAACTCTCTCCTATCATGATTTACATGCTTATTTTCATGTTTGGAAAATATCTCATGGGATAATTAGTTTAGTTTACAAGTTGATGTTCCAAGTGAAGTTCCAATCAATTTCACTACTTGAAAAAGGTTGGATTATCTACAAGGGATTCATGTGAATGGGATATTATGTTTTAAATGTTTCAATTCCATAACAATTACCTCCCTTCCATGTTTGGTCTCACAACATCATGCTTTTATTGAACATTCAATCATGTCATACTTACAGTCGGCTCTCTATCCACTTTCACTTGTAGTCATGTGTATGAAGCTTGTCTAGTGTGCTCATGGAGGTGTAATGAAGGTATTTAAACTTGTTTAAAGTCATAAATAGGTTAATAGAGTCAATTTAAACATTTTAAGAAGATACAAGATTGGCTACAAGTTCATGCACCATACAAACTAGTCACTCAATTACCACTGCTTGGTTTGTAGCTATGTTAGCATCCATAGAAGGATATCACATTGTAATAGAGGTTTTAAAACTTGTTTAAATATGTTAATATTTATAAACACCCATTTTATGAATTATTAATGAGTCTAGGTTTGTTCATGAGGTCAATCACTATACATATTGCTCCAATTCTACATTTACTACCTATCTGCAAATCAATGTACACCTATAGGTACCTCATGAGGATCAACCATGTTGAGAAGAGTTTTTGAGTTGAATAAGGTTATTTATAATTAAAATATTATATTTTTAATCTTTGAGTATGTTCAAAACTCATTTGAATCTCACAAACCATACATTTTTCCAACTTATTCATCCTCACTACCTGTATATAAAAATGTCCTCATATAGGTGGCACCATAGAGATATAAAGGTAATTATATGGAGAAGATTGAACATGAATAATTTTTTTTTAAATCCTATTATATTTTGAATTAAATTATAATAATTATTGAAATGCTATAATGATTGGCAGTCTCAAGAAGTTATCTCTAAACATAGATGACTGTATTAGGAATAAAATGCCTAAAATCTCAAAATAGAGCACCTAAATTTTTGATGATGCCCCATGACAAGGTTATAAATATATTTGAGGCATATATATATACATAAATTTTATCCTCTACATAGGAAAATATCTTTGTAAATTTTGGGAGGTGTATGATCAGTGGAAGGTAGTTGTTTAAAGGTCCAAAGATTCACCTTTGAAAACTAAATATCTTCATTGTCATCTACATGATTTGAGTACCAAGTGACCCTCACATCCAAGGTGGTAATACAAGAACGTGTATAGGTATAGAAAATGGTTATAAGTAGTTGAATATAATATTTATGATATAAAATTCATTTAAATAGGATGATATGCAATGTTTTGAGCTTCAATCTACACCTATAGATGTCCTTTCCCTTGAAATAATTCACCCACAGCTGATTATGAAATACTATATCATCTTTGAAGTGAGTTTGGGTATGGAGACACAAATGTTTTCTAATTTTATATTCTTATAATACCTATATGGGGATCTAAAATAATTTAATAGTGATTCTAAGGGTAGTATGTGTCTACATTACCCCATGTTGCTACAACATAGTCAACTATATTTGACACAGAGGTGATAGTAAGCTACAGCAAAAGGGTTTGAATTATGTCAAGGTATGGACATGACTTATATTTTTGTGATCAAGATAAACCTAATAATGTCTTTAAATACTAGACTCAAGGTACTATTGTCACCAAATTTTGCACCCTAGAAGAGGGTGTTCAAACCTCTTCCAAATATGGCCAACATGGGAACATTTATGGGTATGTGGGTGTACTTGTTGTGGAAATGAACCTCTAAATTTAAATGGATATATCCTTGAATATATATTTGTAAATTTTATCACCTAAACTATTATTTACTTTTTGATAAAAGAGTAATAAATAACCTAAATTGAACCTAGTTTGTAGAGGTGATGCACCAAGATTATTTCCACATGACCATCATATTTCAAGTACTATAGAACAAGGCATACAAACTAGTATTGAATTCCTAAAAGGTTATAACATGAGTATTTTAATATAGAGGTGAGATATATGAAATAATATAAGGAAAAAGAACCAGAAGGTAGGTTGTACATTCCAAAGATAATTTTACACTTAAAAGAGTTTGGCATATTCAACTACACTCTATATGACCAATTAGACTAAGAAATATTTATTAGATATGAAAGGATAATAGAAATAAGTATAAAATATTATCACTTCTTATCAATATAGATCACTTACACACTTAGATAATAATTCAAGAGCTTAAAAACAAACTTGCATTAATATTCAAAGGTAAAATATGACATCGATCTATCAGGGCTTCACCTTACATGGATGTGGTATATCTTACAAATCCAAAATGGTAGTTGCTTATAGAACTTTTGAGAGAGAAGAAAAGAAAGAAGTTCAAGGGTCATTATAACACATGTCCAAGTATAAGGACTAGTTACATTTCGGGTGTAACCAAGTGTGAAATAGACAACAAATGCCTTCTAAGCCAAATTTCCATGTAAACCATGGAAAATTCCTTCCAAAATGGTGTAATGACTCTTCCACCAACCTTTATAAAACTATTTCCATCATGTACCATCCTTTGAGCATATGAAACTAAACTAGTAGAATTAACACATAAGCATTGTTTAAGGGCATTGAAACATGCTATGATAGTTATAATATGATATCCTAACTACTATATATCTTCTAGACACCTGTGTTCACCATCTATAATCATTTATTGATTTTTTAGACTTTTCACTCTACATTTGGTAGTCACTATTTATCTCAAACCCTAACTCGGCTTTCATGGTGGCTTATGAGTTTGAAGAGATTGCTTCACTATAGGATCCTTAGTCTTACATATTTACTCATGTGGCATTCCCTTACCATACCATTCATTCCTTTCTAAACTGTGTCTATGATATTCTCTTGCTCTAGTAAAAAATAACTTTTTGGTTCAACCTTTGTTCATTGAAGTTTTTTTATGGTTCTTGGTAGAGAACTTGAGGAGTCTATCTTTGAAGATCAAGACTCTTTCCTAATTATCCTCTTTTTTATGCATACTCACTTTTTCCTTCTTCTTCTGATCATTCTCATTATAGATACTAGGTTACTAGACCCTTAGGTATCTTATTTATCCTTATCTATATAACCTGGTCACCAAACTGCTCTTGGAATCTCTTTTGATTCCTTAAGGAGAATTTATCTTCATTATGTAATAAATGTGCAATGTGTTTTTAACTATTAAACACTTTCAAAGACACCTTGTTATCAAGTACAAAAAGTCTAATAATGATCTTAATGTGAGATTATTTCTCCTCTTCTTTTATGGAAGTTAGAGTATCAAATTGAGCTCCTATGGTAGCTAGTCTATCAACATGATTATTCTTCTCCTTTAGGACTGATTGTATGTTGAATTCATTAAAATATTTAAGAAAATCCCATACTCTATGATTTTAGGCCTTAATTAAAGGGTTCTTGGTAGCAACCACATTCCTAACATGATGAATAACTAATTCACTATCTCCATACAATTGTAAGTTCTTGATTTAATTTCTCCTTGCCCATTGAAGGCCATAAATTAAACCTTCATACTCAGCTACATTACAAGTATAGATAAATGAAATTTATATGAAGAATAAAATTTTCATTTAGAGGGGGAGACTATCATGACACCAGATCGTACACCAATTTTGCCTCTTGAACCACAATTTTTTTTTCCACATCTCATCTTATTCACCTTCTTTCTTGGAAAGTAGAGGTGTTGGTATTCCTCCCTCATGTATGAAATATACTCCTAGATTAGTTTCCTCCATGAGAGCATAAGGATATGCTCATAAGTATCAATAACATATTCATTAATAAATATATTATTTTTATGGAGGCCAAGAAATACAAATCATCTAAAAGATAACCACCAATCTTGGTAGTGAAATCCCTCTAAAGGTAGATTGAAAAGTGGGTTGGGAGATCAATAATAACTATATCTTGCAAGATAGGAAAACTAAGACAATCATGTAAGAAGACTTTCAAGTTTTTTATCAATCCTATCATCTTGGTAGTTGTGCCATCTAATTAGAGAACTCCTTTACTATGGGGTTCATACTTTAGACCTAATTTATTAGCTACCATATTGGGTATGATCAAATTTGAAGCTCCACTATCAACTATATAGTTATGAACCAACTTGTCACCCACTATGAGGGTGAGGTAGAATGGTGGAGGTTTATATACTATGGTGGATGGTTAGACAATGTTTGGGGACACTTTCAAGGACAAAATGACTTTGACCTTAATTTGGTACACTATTAAGGATAGCCGACAAATGATTTTGTAGGAGTTCTTTCTGACTAGGCATATTCACAAAATCCCAAAGGGAAATAGAAGTTTTAGTAATTTTCAATGAATCTAAAATGTGTAAAGAATACATACCTACTTTATCCTACATTATTGGAGGCAAGGAAGTGTTTGAAAGCTAAGGAGTTAGAGTTATTTAAATATTCCTTCCAACATTTTGATTTGCTAAAAGTGTAAGAGCCTTCAGTACTATCTCACTTGTATCTATGCCTAATTACCTTGCAAGAGGATTGGATGAGCCAATAGGAACCTTGATATAACTTCCAAAATCCTTTATTTTGGATCTAGTGTTATCTATAACTGAGGTTCCTTGATTAATCACAAAAGCATCCTCAACTAGGAAGTTGGTGAAGACTTCTTTTTTAGGGTGTCCACATTCACTTATTTGCATCATAACCTCATCCTGAGTAGATAGGAGAAGAGTAACTTCTTCTTGAGCAAACAAATCTTTCTCTCCACCTTCACTAACATCCATAAATTGGCCTTGCTACCAATTTTCACCTTACACCAAATTACTATGAATGGGTACCATATCTCTTACATTAGTGGTAGAATTAGGATTGTATGCATTAGCAAGCCCATTGGGATTAGGATACCATTGGCCTCTTCCTCTTCTATACTTTGGTTGATAAGGATAATAATTTTGATAGGCACCTTGTTTCACATTAGCTTTCATATTTTGATCCTTCAAGGCTAAGAACTTTGCTTCCCAATGAATTTTTTTTTTTGCCTATCTATGGGTAGCTTTAGACTTTATATTGGCACTAGGATTTTGAGCCATAGTTGGATCATCAAAAAAATTATGACATAATAGAGGCATAAAAACTTTAGGTGGAAATATACCAACTTGGATGAGATTATTTTCATCTCTGATAGCAATTTCATATGCCTTAGGGAGGGTTGAACCACCTATGGACTGAATCATGACATCAATTTCAGTGCTAATAACTCTAAAATAGGTTGAAACACAAATCTAGGAGGTAGCCTCATAGGAGGAGGTAGTATATTCCAATTCTTTTACAATATCTCATTAAAGTCATGTATTATATCTCTAGGTCCTCTCTTGATTACATTAAGTTGGTGTTTAATAAAGGTGTGGTAACTCATATTTCCAAATCTTATGATTAGAAACACTCTGAACTCATCCCATGAAGTGATACATCCACCTTCTATAGTCCAATACCAATCAAGAGCCTTCCCTCTAAGGGACATGACAAGAATTATGATAGCAATGTTCTCTTGAGTGATATTGTGGAAGCTACAAAAGTTAAATGCATCTATAATATGATCACTGGGCATAGAATGACTTTCACTATTTTATCAAGGCACACATTTTGTGGCTTTAGGAGGAATAACATCATATGCTTGAGGTCAAATAGGATTTTATGTATTGAATGCAGTAAAAGCATGAGATCTAGCCATTTCTTCTTTAAAATCTTTAATTTATTTAAATTGTTCACTCTCTTGACTGCCCTCACTAATAAAATCTTCAATCTCTTCATATCTATAAAAATATATTGGTACTTCAAAGTGTAGATTAATAGGAGGATATTGAACTATGAGGGGGATTTCAGGTTGAAAGGGTGGGTCAATGGGTTTGAGAACTCTTCTAGATGTTGACCTAGTGAGAACCATGAATTATGGGATAAAGTTTATAACAAAAAAATGGTATTAAACCAAATTTATCTTGGCGGAGTCTCTAAATTTTGAGAAGCACACCAATATATAGTTGATGTTGTCAAGTCTATCATTTATCTTGAAAAATTATCTTGAAGACAAGGTCCCACCAAGCATGCTAGAACTTTTATCACCAATGTTTTCACCCTAGAAGAGGGTGTTCAAGACTCTTCAAAATTTGGGTAAAATGGGAACATTTTTGGGTATGTGGGTGTACCTATTTTGGAAATGAGCCTCTAGATTTAAAGGGCTGTCTCCCTAAATAAATATTTGCAAAGATTATCACCTAAACTAGTATTTACTTATTGAGAAAAGAGTTAGAAACAACCTAAATTAAACCTAGTCTATAGAGGTGATGTACCGAGATTATTTACACATGACCATCATATTTCAAGCACTATGAAAAATTGAATACAAACTAGTCTCAAAGTCTTAAAAGGTTCTAACATGAGTATTTCAATATAGAGGTGAGATATGTGAAACAATACAAGGCAAATGAACAAGAAGGCAGGTTACACATTCAAAAGATAATTGTACACTTAAAAGAGTTTGACACATTTGACTACACTCTATATGAACTATTAGACTAAGAACTCTTTCTCAGATATGAAAGGATAAAGGAAAGAAAGATAAAAGATTATCACTTGTTATCACTATATATCACTTACACAATTAGACAAAGAACTCATAAACAAACATGCATTAATATACACATTCAAAAGATAATTTTACACTTAAAAGAGTTTGACACATTTGAATGCACTCTATATGAACTTTTAGACTATGAACTCTTGCTCAGATATAAAAATATAAAGGAAAGAAAGATAAAAGATTATCACTTTTTATCGCTATAGATCACATACACACTTAGACAATTATTCAAGAACTCATAAACAAACTTGCATTAATATTCTAAATCAAAATATGACATCAATTTAGTAGGGATTAATCATACATGGATGTCATATATCTTATATATCCAAAATGGCAGCTACTTATAGAACTACTGAGAGAGAAGAAAAGAAAGAAGTTTAAGGGTCACTAGAGCACATGTCCAGGCATAAGGACTAGTTATGTTACAAGTGTAACTGAGTGTGAAATAGATAATAAATGCCTTCCAAGCCAAATTTACATGTAAACCATGGAAAATTCCTTCCAAAATGGTTTAATGACTCTTCCACCAACCTTTGTGAAACTGTTTCCATCATGGACCATCCTTCAAGCATTTGAAAATGAACCAAGAGAGTCAACACATAATCACTATTTGAGGGGGTTAAAACATAATATGATAGTTATAATATGCTCTCCTAACTACTATCTATCTTCTAGACACCTATGTTCATCATATTTAATCATTTATTAATTTCTTGTACTTTACTCTTTAAATTTGGTAGTCACTATTCATCTCAAACCCCAACTGGGCTTTTACAGTGCCATATGAGTTTGAAGATCTTGCTTTAATATAGGATCCTCGATATTACATATTACTCATGTGGCATTAATTTAACATGATATTTATTACTTTTCAAACTATGTCTATGAAATTCAATTTCTCTAATAAAAAATGACTATTTGGTTCAACCTTTGTCTGTCAAAGTTGACTCGAACCAATTGCATTTGTTCTTATTGATTTCATAGATCTTTGCTATTAGATATTGAATTTTTGACCTCTTTCAAACCATTGGATTTATAGATCATAGCTCTCACATGTCATTGGATGTCTATAGATGCATGTTATTTACCTTGACTTGGTCATTAAAAATTTGACTCTTTGACCTAATCTTGTTGCTTCCTATGTCTTTGGATTGCTTTTACTCTATCAATCTTCCTAGACTTGTTTGGTGTTTAACTCATAAATATGTTGATAAAACTTGAGAAATTTATATAATTTGAGTCCATTCACTCCATTATATCTCCTTTGCATAATTGAGTGTAAGTCTTTAGATGTTTTGACAAGCTCTATCATTAACTCTAACCATCTTACACTCATTGGGTCTATGTCTCATAAGATCTGTGAATGTGACACTTATCACTTGTATGCTCACTCAGAGATCCTTTTGATAATTTTAATTTGTCATACTCCATTGGATCATATATATAATATAAGGGATGGCCATTGATCTTTATCAACTTTAAACACTTTAGGGTCCTTTTAAATATAAATGGTTACTTTATAGAGCTTGAAATTGATGCTTGTGCAAATGTTCTACTCTGTAGGTCCAAATTTGAATCTTCATAGCTTGAGCTATAGGCCTTGCATAGGCATGAAATTTGTATAACATGTTCATGGGATGAAGAGATAAAATTATTCATTAACTATTTGTTCATATGGTATTCTTGAGTGAAGATAAAAATTACACAAGTAATATAGTCTATTCATTTATGGATGACGTCTTGGTGATGGTCTACTTATATTGAGCTCATGCAAGGAAATGTATGCTTGATCCTTGAAGTTAGAATGAACTCCTAAGGCCTATGTAAACCTATTCATTGATAATTTAATGATTTAGACACCATGAAGACCTGTCACTTCCATACATGACCCTAAATTGACCTCTCATATATGAAATAACATAAATACAAAACTTGGTAATGACTAAAACTAGAATGGCATATGAAATGACATCAGATGAAATAAAACACACCCTATGACATATAATTTTTTGAATATAGGGGGTTGACCCATTTTTACTATCATAAAAATGGTTAACAAGTACAAAAAATTAATCATGCACCTACAGGGGCCATCTATTAACCAAGAAGGTAGGACAACACAATCAATCATCTATGACTAGTCTTGAGAATAATCCAACCTCAAGGTGTGATATAAAAAAAAGAATAGATGAAATGAGTTTTGGAAAGCTTAAAATAATTCCAAGGAACTTGATACCAAGTTCTTAAACACATAAGTATTACCTATAGATAAGATAAAATACACAAGCATGGTCAGCTTATTAGTCAGGCCTAACTAAGTAAGAACATGGTTAAGGGTACAAGCATGGATGTTAAGAGGTTGTAATCATACTAAATACCTATATAATTATAGTGACCATAATTTTACACTCTCATAATGAATAAATAGTATAATGGAAGGTGCCTAATCAATCAATTTATAGTCAACAGTTAAGACTCTATATATAATCCACTCGCCACAAGTATGTCTTAGGTTTTAGTACTTTTAAGGGATCTAATCATGTGACCAAGGGTTGGAAATTAGTATAGAGTGTCTATGACACATAAATAATCCCATCTAGAATATAATTTGTCCAAGTAATTAGGGGAATTACCCTCTATTTTATCTTAGATAAATAGTACTCCTTAGGATACAAACCCTATTGTAGACACCAAAATTGTGTCTACTCCTTGGTCGACTCCCCCTTAGTCCCCTTGGTCCACTTCTAAACATTCCTAACCCACAAACTTATTAATTTAAAATAAAATACCTATTTTAAATTAATAACACCCCACCCTTGACACATCACCCATGACACCTCACCTTGCCCTTGGATACCCTCATTTATCACCCTATGTTTCTTCATAATTACCTAAGCCATATTTCAACCCTCTCACTAACATCTCACACCTATTAAATCCGCCTTGGGACCATTTTTCAATAGAAGCTAAACTTGGTAGATGGAGGAATGGGCAGAAGGCTAAAAATAGCCTTTTTTCCATTCTTCAAGCCACCGATGTCAGTTACCCATTGGCTGATGCCGACGGGATCACCGATGTCGGTTGCTTAAAACAAGCCTGAAGGAGGATTATCGCCCCCGAATTCCCCCCAGATCAATCACAGAACCAAATGCTCTAAATTCAACCTCTCTCTCTCTCTCTCTCCCAAATGCACACCAAGCATCACAGGCTACAAGAATTCTACATCAGTCACTCCACCCCTGATTGAAACATTACATGAAGTCTTCTACATCAGCCGCATCAGCAACAAGTCTTCTACACTCCATCAGAAAGCAAGAGCTAAGTATTCTTCTTTTATTTCATTCCAGTAACTTAGAATTTATTTGTAATCAGTCTCTATTTTCTACCTCTAAGTACTGTAGACCAGACCAAACCTGACTTTCTTCTTAGAGAGGCTGAGAGGCCTCCCCCATATCCTTACTCCTTTTGACAACCTATCCTCTATCCCTGGTCCCTCTTAAGGCTCTATTGACTTCCCTGTAATCTTGCAATCACCTCCAAACTCCTACAGACCTTCCAGAGCCCTCTGTCAACCACAACCATGTCCAGAACCCGTCCAAGGCCATTGCCCTGATCGACATCGACCATTGCCCCTACTGACGTCAGCATCATAACCGATGTAGGCAACTTGAACAACTGATGCTGGTATGACCACTGATGTTAGTGACTATGGAAGACAGATTGCAAAATATAGGTACGCATTATCTCTATTTATTTTGTTCAGTCTTTCACCATTTCTCTTTCTAGCAACATTATTTTTATCAACTAGTGGATTGTCACCCCTCCAAGAAGTCTTTGCACTTCTGGGACTGAGGTTTGCTTGGTAGTCTACCATCTATCTATCTAACATTTCCCTTGTTTAAGCTTTTCTTATCTATAGGTGTCATCCTCCACAGCCAAAGAGGAGCTCCTTCAATCATCTGGATACGGTGCGCAAACTTCATCCAGGTATCATCTAACCCTTGACCATTATTTTAGTTTCTTTCATCTTCTGAATGTGAAAAGCAAAAAATAACTAGAAACATTCTGGCACGTCCGGTGGGACCCCTAGAGTTTTCCTTGGGTTCATCCTTTTTCTTCTAAAACAAACTTTCATATAGGTGCATTAGGGAATTTTCTCTCCTTGTATCCTTCTTCTCTTTCAAAAAGACACCATAAGCAAAGTTAAAAAGAATCTTTCTTTTTCTTCGTGTCACCTTTCCTCTTGCATCTTAGAGTAGTGAATTTCATACTCTTAACCTTTTCTCAACTTGTTTGCATCCAAAAGAAACATTTTGATTTGGGCTTAAAATCTATTGCATTTCATTTCTACCTGAATGCATACTTAGCTCTCCCATCTAGTAATTAAAAATGAATTATGAATAAAGCGTAGTGCACTTATGTTACACGACCAGACCACTTTCATAACTAAACATCTAAACATACCTGAGACAAGGTCTGACTAGGATTTCATCACCTAGCAGATACCTTAGCCTTCCTGGTAATCCCCTTGGACTTCACTACCAAGGGGAGAACCCACTCTGTTCTCTGGCAGAGTATAAACACTAGGGGAAGTATATATTGGCTAAGTGACCTAGATTATCTCTGGGATCGTGAAGTGAGGGGAGCTAGCTCCTAGCACCAGGCCATATATGAAACCTAATACAAATCTTAAGCACCAAAACTAACCTAAAACCAACCTTAGACTGCTCCTTCTAGGACCTGTTCTAAAAGCCAACTTCCCAAACACACTCTTCTAAGGCATAAGCCAACAAGACTCTAAAACTTATTCTTAGGAATTTAACGTTTATATTTTTCTTATCTTCATCTATTTTTCTATCTCTATCTGGTTTTTTGAGCTGGTGAGGCCGCATTCTGAGCTCCAAGAACAATTCAGAACTCTCTTCTTTCTTCAAAAAACTTTCAGCTTTCTGAGTTTCTAGAAATACACAATAATCAACATCAGTTTTTCCACTGATGTCAGCAACTTATTTTCCCATCGACATCGGTCACTGTCATAATTTTTCTTCTCAAAACAACAAGCTGAAAGCCTAACCTTTTTGCTGTCAAAAACACCAATTCTAGTTTTCTAAGGCTAAAACATACAGTTTTTAAAACCTAACCCCCCCTTTTGCCTTGGATGGTTTTGACACGTAGTCAAACCAAAACTCTTATTGACCACACAAGGCAACAACCACTCCCACCTTTTCCTTCCATAATAAGTCCTCTAATGGAGTATCATTCAGACAATGAGCGTACTCCTGTCCAACCAACCCCAACTCAACCCCATATTGTTCTTGAAGGGGACCAAAACTTTGAAAGGTTCCTTAACCTCAATGTCAAGGCCCTTCAGCACTATCTTGTGAGAATTCAAATGTGAGACTCTTTAGGTAACCCAGTTTATGGGATGCCAACTTCCTTAGTTGAGACGGTAGTCATATCGATAGCCTCCGTAATTCAACCCATAGACACCCAGGCCATTGCCTCAACTAACAAACTGACTATGACCAATATTCAAAGTGTCGCCTCTCCTTCTATTTTTGGACCTACCTCCTTTGGGGTTTCTATACCCCCTCAACCACAAACCATTCAACAAAGTTCTACGCCATTCCAAAACTTAGTTGTCTCCATCTCGCCTACTCTTGCACCCATCAACACAAGGATGGCTACTCATCCTTTGGCTAGTGTTTCCACCATCCAACCACCTCTGGTGACATCAAGCCAAGTTGTGCCTCATAGCTTCATGACACAACCACCCTTGACTTTAACATCAATCCCCATGACGAACTACCAATATGTTGCGCCTATACAAGCGCAACCAACTACGTCATACGCCCCTCCTAACATCTTCCAAGCACCTTACAACCTAGGGGGCACCCCACCTACAAATCTATCAACTGATCTAATCAAGATGCTGATGGATAAAGTGTCTAATCTTGAGACATCTATTTTAGGTTCAAAGAATGTTCTCTCATATGAACAAATCTGTAATGAACCTATTCATCCTTCAGTCCCAATCTGACCATATCCTAGTCAATGATAACTTCTCAAGTTTACTCGCTTTCAGAGTAAGGAAGACCTACAACAACATCTACGAGTGTTTAGACATGCTTGTTACCTTATAGCACATGATGATGCATTATTACTACGCACATTTCCCATGTCACTTTCTGGTGTTGCCCTTGATTGGTATAGTTTTATTACCAGTCACTCCCTTTTCACATTCACCCAGCTGGCCCAATTATTTCTTGACCACTTTTCAATTAACATCACTAAAAAGGTCTCCATCACAGACCTATATTCTATTAGACAATTTTATGATGAATCCATAGCTAATTTTGTTGCTCAATGGAGAAGTTTAATCAACCAACTCTCCTTTTCTTTACCTCAACCTGAGCTCATTGATCTCTTTTCACAAGCGTGTACCAAACACATTTCATCTACCTTACAGGTCCAAACATTCCACACATTTGACGAAGCTTTCACCATGGCTAGGAAGCTTGAACTCTGTGCGGTCGAAGAGGACAAAGTCAAATTACGTAGTAAAAATACTAACACCAAATCAAATGATCCTTCTTCTTCATATTCCAAGTCCAAGGGATTGGCAAATGATGTGGTCCTTAGGCCATCATCTTTGACCACAAACAACCAATCTCAACCTTCCACATCACAAAGCATCACCAAACAATTCCAACAATGATACATACATCGTCAATATACTCCAATAAGAGAATCATACACTTCTGTGTTGGATAAACTGGTCAAGCAGGGGGTCCTTAATCTCCCTCAAATTTGACCACCTCAATTCGACCCCTCAAAAGCCATCCTTGCATGGTATAGGGAAAATGACTTTTTTCATTATCACCATGTCAAAGGCCATGACATAAACAACTGCAAAACTTTCAAAAACATTGTCCAAGACATGATAGATAAAGGTGATCTTGTCTTGGATAACCCAAACCCGCCACCGAACCAAAACATAGACATCTTTAGACAACCTTTCCCTAACCATCCCCCTAGCCAAAACAACACTCAGACCATGGCTGATGACCCCCAAGAGCGTAATATATGCATAGTCAACATGGTTTCACCTTCCATCCCTAGCCAACCTCTTCCACAAACCGAAGAGATTAGTCAACCTATCCCTCCACCACAAGTAAAAGAGCCTTCTTCTCTTATTTGTCCACCACAGGTAGAAGAACCTTCTTCTCCTATTTCTCCTTCACAGGGGAACGAACCTTTGACTCCTATTAGTTCTCCATCTACCCCTCTTGTATTGGAGGATGCTTTAACCATACCAGCACCGCTAGCCCCACCTTCATCCTTCCTACTACCAATGGATGACCTTACATTTCCTGCTCCTCAACCATAAGTAAAAGGCACAATCATCCCTGCCCTCTATCCTCTTAAGGAGTCACAATCCCCAATTCTTTCTCCACCAAGAGAAGAACCTGTCTCTTCACCTTCTTTGACCAAAGATGATCCAGTAATGGCTCTCTCACACCTTGGGTCTGAGACCGTTGCATCTAACACATTTTTGGTTTCACAACCACCCACATCTTTTAAAGAACCAAGGCCTCATCCAACATATTCTAAACCATTCTCTCAATTGGCTAAGAACTTAAGATTTCTCCATTCAAAGAATTTAGAGCATGAGGCATTCTAGGAGCGACTCAAAACTCCTTATCTTACACATCCCATCTCATCTCGTACTGACAACCTTCCTTCAACAAAATCTCCCAAAGTATCCAATGAGGACCAGGCTTCTACTCTCAAATCTTTAGAAGCCCAACCATCCACATCTGCACCTAAACCCTCAAAAACATCCACCATATCAAAACTGATTAAATCCCTCAGTGTTCGCCCCATATCTAACCTCACTCACCTGCAAGTGAAGGTAGACTTGAACCTTGCCTTGCACAATAGTAGTCCTCACACTAAACCAAAGAAGGCTACTAAACCACATCAGAGAACTCCTCTCTCACCATCACCATTTCCCTCTATTTTGGGCCCACACCCATCCACCTTAATAGGAGTGCTTCCTACTCTGACACTCAACAAAAACAAATCGCCTCCATTACTACCAACACCTAACAAAAACATACCTCCTTCAAAACATCCAACACCTCCTACCATGAAAGTGTCATCTACGCATCTGGCCACACTGCCAAATAAAAGGATGGTATGAAACACTCCCTCAACAATGTCTAAACAGAAGTTGTCAACTTTTACTGCAACACAACATGCAGACCCATTAACAGTTTCTTATACCTTGCTGTTATGCTAATTGTTAAAATCCTCTAACATCACTTTTCTACCTATTAAGCCATACCAACCTCTCGAACAAAAACCACCTTGGTTCGATGACACTAAAATTTGCCTATATCATCACACACCTGGACATGACACTGAAAATTGTTGTGCCCTTAAGGTTGTCATCTACCAATTCATGGCAAAAGGCACCCTTCTTATTGAGAATTCTCTCAACCATTCTTTTGAAAAACTACTGACATCATCTCATGCCTCCCAAACCTCATCACCTTCACACTCATCAACCCTCAGATCAAAACCATCTTAGTTTGATGACACTAAATTTTGTGCATATCATCGCACACTTGGACATGACACTGAGCATTGCTACGCTCTTAAAGCTGTCATTCATCAACACCTAAAAAAGGACACCCTTTTCACTAAGGATCCTCTTGACCGCTTTTTCAACAAACCACTGACACCATCATATACCTCTCAAACCTCATCACCTAGATCGGGATCTCAACGCAAGACTGTGGTTCCTCTACCACCTTCCTCCCTTATATTTGAAATCAACACCATCAATGTGACTAACAGGCCCCAAACCATGGAGGATAAAGGAAAAGAGAAGGTGTCTCTCCCCCAAACATATCCATTCATCAAGCCTCCTCTGCCATCACAACCCAAGATTTCAATCTTGGGCACATCCCATCCAACATCTTTGAAGCCAATTCATGATTCCAAAGTGAAACAACTTCACCCAACCTCTATGAAGACATCTTTGTATGACCTCATTTAAATCTCTCCATAACATTGACAAACTTTAATCAACACTTTAAAATCAGTGGAGGTCCAACCTAAAGACCTCCAACCACTAGCTACTTTTGTCAAAACATCACCAACCATTGCCTCTATCACCGTCCCTAATTTTGCGATTCCAAACTCCAACCTGGAATATCAGGATCTCACCCTCTTAAACTAAGCCTATCAGGCAAAAGCTTTGAAAAATGCATCTTTGCATCACACTCCTTGTCTAAGAGGAGCTTCATCATCTTCTCTTCATCTCATTTATCCAACCCATTAATTATCCGCAATGGGTGTAAAACATTGTCCCTGTCACAAGTGACTGGGGGAATTCGACTTTATAATGACTATCACGACCTCAACCAACCTCGACCAAACATCAACCAACTAAGCATTGACCAAACATCAACCAACCAAGCATCGACCAAACATCAACCAACCAACCAAACATCAACCAACTTCTTAATCACCTTTAACTAACCAATATGGAAAGAAGTAAACAAGGCAAGTTTGCTCCTAATTGGCTCAGACCTTATATCATAACGCATAAGTATGGATCAGGGACTTATCATCTGTCTTCTCTTGAAGTCCATCCAGAACCTGAGCCCCTTAATGCCTTGCATCTGTGACTATTCTACTATTAGTCAAGTAATCATTCACTTGACATTTAACTTGAGCTCGTCCCTTGAGTAATCCCTGTCATCATCATTCATATTCCTTTCAACCCTGTTTTCCTACAAACACTATGTAACCCTTTCATATAGTATGAATGCTTTGTCCTAATAAAAGGGAGACCCTTAAACCTCTATAGTCAAGTCCATGACCAAAATTCTAGTCAAAAACAAAAAAAAGTCAATATATATATATATATATATATATAACATATAACATATAAAATTGGGATGTCAAAATATCCAAAGGTCATCAACTTCTAAATGTAGACTGCTCCCTCAAAGGACAGTTGTATCATCATTGTTGTAGCTAATAGACTGCTCCCTTGAAGGATAGCTATTCAAAAGCCCTCAAAAACATATAAAGCAAAATATAGACCACTCCCTCGAAGGATGGCTATGCCTAAAAATATTGTTACAAACAACACTCTCTCAGAAGCTTCCCGCATCGATCAGCTTCACATATGACCACAAAACAAAACAACATCCCTACGTAGACTTCCTGCATTGATCAGTCTACCAAAAAAAAATGACTGACAAGCTATTAAGTCATGGACTTGCCTATAGTCGTTCTCAGGGTCACCTATAAAAGGGGCAAAGTTATCCCTACTAGAAAGGGTTACCCTATCCTAACATATCACATCACCTATTACCCTAACATACTCAAGGGATTTTGAGCTCACTCAATGTCAAGTGATTCGATTGCTTCTATAACACAAACAATGGTCAAAGACATAATGCATGAATGGGGATTTTTTTTACAAAACCCTTATCTATGCTATCATTATGGTCCTTGTCAATGAAAGAGCATCACGCCTTTCACTTCTTACACACTTTGGTCACATACAACCACTCCAAATCCAACCAAATCATTTTCTAAACTAAACCCAACCAACCAAACCCTTTTTTCAGACCACCAACATGACATAGACCATTCACACTAGTTTCTATGGAAACCAATACACATGGAAACTATCGACCACACAATTTATGTCAAGCATAAACCATTACTTGCTGAAGCATAAATAAACTCATTTCATTTTTAGCATACATCCATCACTAATATGGAAAATTGCTAGGGATGAAAGACCACATAGCCAATGTTACAGAATACACCATCACATAATATGGAAAAGGCTGTAACATCATCATACCCTCATCATTTATTACCTGACCAAACCAACCTATCAACCAACCTGAACTACATTAGTCTAAGGCCCTTCAAACATGGGCTATGTAGGCAGCACTCAGATGACATGACATCTTCTGGGGTTAGCTTGGCCATGTTTGTTTGTTCGTCTATCTGATGGACAAACTATTTCACCTTTAACCATGACTTAACCTCATCCAACCCACGTCCATAGCTAACCCTCTTCTTCCCTTTTAGGGAGAACTACATCAACCTGAGGCCCTTCAAACAGGGGCTATGTAGGCAGCACTCAGTTGACATGAGTCTTCTGAGGTTAGCTCAGCCATTGCTTCATTCGTCTATCTAACGGACCAACTATCTCAACCCACCTCGACCAATGACGTTAGAGATCGTGACTATCTCCTCAGACCTTGACCACTTTTGAGACAATTATGCCTTGGTTATTTTGATTGCATATATGCTACCTCATGAATAGATAGCAAAATTGTCTGCAACCCACATTACGACCCTCACAAGTATTGGATCACGAGCAAGTTGATCCCCACTACTTGTGACATTTTCATGTTTTCTAGGAGCACTTCCTGAGCTCGAGATACTTGGAACATGACGACCATTGGAGCTATAACTTGGATCATTTAACCCAATCAGCTACAACTAAATGCTGGGGCCTAGTTATTTCAATTTTAGCACTCCTTGACCTTCAACTATGATAATTTGACCAACCTATCACGTGAAGTGGTATACGTGCAATCTCAACTTTATCAGCATTCACACTCAAACTTCACCATACCCATCCACTATCTGTCAAATCGGCACTCGATATCAGGGTACCTTCCCTCAACTCTCACTTTGAGGGGGAATACCTCATCCCTCATCCTAGGGTAACCAACTCCTATTTTTGTCTTGTAGTTCATCAGAACAACCAATAGGACAAAAATGACCTTATCCCATACTTGGGGCAACTTACTCCTATTTTTGTCCTGCAGTTCGTCAAGAACAACCAACAAGACAAAAAGGGGCAAATGTAGATACCAAAATTGTGTCTACTCCTTGGTCGACTCCCCCTTGGTCCCCTTGGTCCACTTCTAAACATTCCTAACCCACACACATATTAATTTAAAATAAAATACCTATTTTAAATTAATAACACCCCACCCTTGACACATCACCCATAACACCTCACCTTGCCCTTGGATACCCCCATTTATCACCCTATGTTTCTTCATAATTACCTAAGCCATATTTCAACCCTCTCACTAACATCTCATGCCTATTAAATCTGCCTTGGGACCATTTTTCAATAGCAGCTGAACTTGGCAAACAGAGGAATGGGCAAAAGGCTAAAAATAGCCTTTTTCCATTCTTCTTGCTACCAACATCGGTTACCCATCAGTCAACACCGGTGGGATCACTGATGTCAGTTGCGTAAAATAGACCCGAAGGCAAATTCTTGCTCCCGAATTCCCCCCAGATCAATCATAGACCTGAATGCTCTGAATTTGACCTCTCCCTCTCTCCCAGACGCACACCAAGCATCACAGGCTATAGGAATTCTACATCAGTCACTCCACCATTGATTAAAACATTGCAAGAAGTCTTCTACATTAGCCACATCAGCAACAAGTCTTCTACACTCCTTCATTAGCAAGCAAGAGCTAAGTATTCTTCTTTTATTTCATTCCAGTAACTTAGAATGTATTTGTAATTAGTCTCTATTTGCTACTTCTAAGTACTATAAACCAGACCAAACCTGACTTTCTTCCCAGAGAGGCTGAGAGGCCTTACCCATATCCTTATTCCTTTTGACAACCTATCCTCTATCCTTGGTCCCTCTTAAGGCTCTATTGGCTTCCCTGCAATCTTGCAATCACCTCCAAACTCCTACAGACCTTCCAGAGCCCTCTGTCAACCACAACCCTATCCAAAACCCATCTAAGGCCATTGCCCTAACTGACATCGACCACTGCCCCTACCGACGTCAACATCATAACTGACGTCAGCAACTTGAACAACCAATGCCAGTAGGACCACCGACTTCGGTGACTGTGGAAGATAGATTGAAAAATATAGGTACAGATTATCTCTATTTATTTTATTCAGTCTTTCACCATTTCTCTTTCTAGCAACATTATTTTTATCAACTAGTGGATTGTCATCCCTCCAAGAAGTCTTTGCACTTTTGGGACCGAGCTTTGCTTGGCAATCCACCATCTATCTATCTAACTTTTCCCTTGTTTAAGCTTTTCTTATCTACAGGTGTCATCCTCCACAGCCAAAGAGGAGCTCCTTCAATCATCTAGATACGGTGCGCAAACTTCATCCAGATATCATCTAACCCTTGACCATTATTTTAGTTTCTTTCATCTTCTGAATGTGAAAAGCGAAAAATAGTTAGAAACACCTATAGTCTTGGAGAATGGATATTAGAGGGTGGGCTAAGGATTTTTAGAAACCTTAATTCAGTTTTAGAAAGATATGTAATTCATATCCTAATATTTATGATTATGTATAAGGTTTAAAATCTCAATAGGGTAACTTTGGATTCTCACAACTTCTTAGAGGTTATGCATGGAGATCCAAGGAGTTTGGGGAGGTTAAAAAGGGTCTTTAAGCATTTCTCTTGTGGAATTATTTTGAAATTCCAATGTCACATCTCTATGAACAAATATTAAGAGGAAAATGAGCCTAAAACCCTACAAAACCATAAATAAGGATTGAATTGGGGAAAAAAGGATAAATAGCTATTTATATGAGATTGAATTTGAATGGAAGTGATTGAACCTTGTATGGGACTCTTTATAGATACTTACCATCCACTTGAGGTGTATCATACCTATATGGACAGGAAGGAATAAGTTTTTATTGACTATTTTTGATGTTTTTTAGGTTATAAGGACTTTCAAGAGATTCAAATAACTTTGGGAGAAGGCTCAAGACTTAATATAACTAAGTATGACAATTCCATGCCTCATCAAAAATCTTAAGTGTTTCTACAATCACGTTCATCTCAGCTAGTCAAAATTAGTAAAGTGATCAAGATAGTGAAAAGGGTGAGAAATTTAAGTGGATGGAATTTTAAGGTATAAATGAGTAGTTTAAGGCCATGTAGGGTATTTAAAAGTTTCATTCACCCGCTTTTATGTATTTTCATGGAAATATTAAGCTAATTTTTAGGCTAAGTTTAAGGGGTGAGTGAAAGAGGAGTTTCCTTGACTATAAGTAGTGATGGCTCGCTTATAGAAGAATCTAGATGATTAGGGATGTATCAAATGCATGGTATAGCATGTCCAAAACCCTTCCCTCTTAGTGAAATCATTATATCTATCCCTAGTCAGTTGTGGGATGTTCTAAAAGGGCTGAATGATGAGGGTAGTTTTCTTGTGCAGAATGAGGAGTTTTATGCCACATTTCATGAGTCTCATGACTTAGAGAGACATTTTTCCTATAATACCTTGAATTTTATATCTCTTACTTCCTTTTGTTACATATTTAACTCCTCCTCTCATCATTACAAGTGTTTTAGTGACCTTTGGACTTCTATTTTTCCACTTCTTTTTCAAGTTATAAAAGTAACAACCATTTTGGCCTTTATAATCTACCACCATACCATGTATGGTGAATGCCTAATATAATGATTTAATATAAGGCATTTTAAATTTAATTCATTTCTATTTTTAAGTTCATAATTAATTTTCTATGTATGCAAGTGATGTATGGTGATGTATAGTGATAACTTTCTATCCTTTCTTCCCTTATCCTTTCATGTTTCTGCAAAAGTTCTTATTCTAACAGGTCATATAGAGTGTATTCAAGTGTGTTATGATCCTTTAAATTGTATTACTATCCTTAGAGTGTGAAATTTTCCATCTATTTCATTTTCTTAATGTTTCTTCACACATCTCACCTCTATATTTAAATACTCATGTTAGAATGCCTTGGGACTTTAAGACTAGTTTGTATGTTTTGTTTCTTAGTAAATGGATTATGATGTCCATGTGGAAAACATATTAGTGTATCACCTATTTATATTTTTTTAATTTCATGCAAATTATATCTCTTTTTGCATAAACAAGCACTATTTTAGGTGATAAGCATTCCAAGACACATTCATGGAGGTATCCCTTAAATCTAGAGGCTCACTTCTACTATAGGTACACCCACATACTTGGAAGTGTTTCCATGTTGAAAAAATATGGAAAAGGATTAAAAACCCTCTTCTAAGGTAAAATATTTGGTGACAATAGTTATATCACACCTAGTGGGACTCAAGGTCCAAGAGAGTGGAAAGATTGTTGGTGTGTCTTTCCTCTAATTAACTTATGGAAGCAAGCAAGTTAGCACCAATGCGGATTCCAAATGAAAAAATATAATTTTAAGTAGCCCAAGTATATCTCATTAAATATTTTTTTATCATTTTTTGTATCTCATATGACATATGAGGTTGATATTAATAGCTATGGTGAATATGACTATTATTAAACTTCCTATCAACCTTACTATGAACCACATTCTATTCCTCAATAGTCATATCAAAATGGCTATCAATCCTATGAGCCATGGCAGACCTATAGTCCTCTATTTCCCCCCCATATAGACATTTTATTAGATAAACCTATGAGGAAAGATACCAATAAACCTATCAATAAATTCCTCCCTATCAATCCCAATATGATCCTTATCATTCATGTCATGATTCCTATCAACCCCAAAAAGATGTTTCTATGGATTCTAGATCAAGATATCAAGAGGCAAGAATTGAATTCTTACAATTTCAAATACAAAAATTTAAAGCTAAGTCTCAATCCTCATCATTACCCTCTTCCTCATTCATTATTTCCATATTATATCAAGTCTTTGTTCGAATCCATACCAAAGTTTATAGTTAATGAAAATGATATGAGAACATGGGATGATGAGTATGATGTGCTCCCTAATCATCTCATGTATTGGTTAAGAGGTGCTACCCAAATTTATATACAAATGTTGAATATGTAGGAAGATATAGAAGGAACTAAATGGGAGATCAAATAACAAATGGACTTGGTAAATAAGTGCCTTCAATGCTTAATAGATAGGCTAAATATGTGTGAAAACAAAAAACCTAAAAATGAACATAATACTATTGAAAAGTCTCAAGAAATCTATTGGAAAGATGCAACTCCTACTTATGTAGGTATTCTTCCTTATAATTAGTGCAAAAAATATCTTCCACATGATCTTAATAGTGTATTCCTCTTTCCTAAATCCATTAACAAACCTTCTCCTTCACCTCACACTCCATCCCCAATCATAAACATTTCACTACACCTCATATTCTATCTCTTTCACATGAGCCTATCCATCAACCTTCCATCTCACTCTTTCTTGAGGAAGAGCCCTTATTGAGAGAAAAAAGTGAAGAGGAGAAAACCCAAGCCATGGCTGATCAAGAAGATGTCATGAGTGACTATGAGGAATATATCACCATATGGACTCCCTTTAGTGAACACAAGGGCAACTTAACCTTTTTGAATAAGGAAAAACATATCAAAGATTCCCTTGTAGCTATACATGAAGAATGTGGCCAAGAATTGAAAATAGAAGTATTTTAAGAATAATCCATATTTTATCATGAAGTTGTGGATAACCATCTCAAGCATGAGGTTGAATATGTTGTCAAAGATGAAAGTGAAGATAAAGTCACTCCTCAAGAAGTTGTCTTAGAAGAGTCTCATGAGACAAAGATAGAAGGGTTAGTATTTGAAGATGAATTAATATCTCATCCTAATTTTGAACCACACTCAGATGTGTTAGATCATGAAGAACACAAACTTGATGACTTTATACTTCAACAAGAGAACATTGAATAGGTGGTGGTCTTAGAAAACAAGGAACATAAGGATGTTTGGTAGATGCAAATGAACTTTTTTAAGATCTTGAAGATTTTTACCTAGTTGAGGTTCAAATACATGACAAGGTGAAGAAAGAGTCTTCCATAGAGGACAATGACTTGGATTGGGTAGAATATGCAGAGCTCCTTGATGAGCTTGAAGAACTTGTAGCTAAGAAGAAACCCAGTCTTATTGAGAGTACCATGGAGATCAAGAAGGTATGTCTTATTGAACCACCATTGGATTTCATATTTGAGGAGTCATATGAGAAATTTAAGGATGTTTGGATGAAATAAGATATCATTTCTATATCTAATCTATTTGGATATACTTGGTTCTCATTAAACATCATGTCAATAAAGTTGGTAAACACCATGAAGGAGATAAAGGAATCAATATCAAGGATTAAAAGGATAAATGGCTCATTCATTCCTCTATGTCATGAATCAAGAGAGGTTTAAAAATTACCTTTTCATCCAGGAGGAAGTATTCATCTCAATTTAGTTAGTGTTTGACTTAGTTAGATTGGTCGTTCTATTTGTGTGTTCCATAAGTGCTCATGAAGCAAAAGTATGTTTGTGCTTAGTTTCTTGTCTTATGTGTTATTATTTTTGGTGTGTTCTCAAATTAAATTTTTGTGTCAAACCTATGTACATGCGACTCCATGTCCCAATGGACAAGATTAGGCAACTGGTCTTGACATAACAAGCATACCACCCTTGGGAAATCATCAAAAATATTGACCATTTTGACCACAAGTAAAAATGGGTCAACACCCTATAGTTAAAACATTTATAATGGTATAATATAGTGTTATAGGGTGTATTTAATGTCATATCATATGATTTTAGCCTTGGTCATGGTCTAATTAAAGTCTTATGTCATTTTGAGTCCCTTAGGGGTCATTTTGGGGTCATATATGAAAGTGGCATAGTTTTTAAGGTGTAAAAGAGTATTATTTTTCTTACCAACATAAAATATGCTACATTCCCTATCATGACAATAGTGTGTTTTTAATATCATGACAATAATGGTTGAAATTACCAATGATTGGTTTGTAACTGTGCTAGCATCCATAGAAGGATATACCATTAGAATAGAGGTTCTGAAACTTGTTTCAAGATATTAATAGTGATAAAAACCAAATTTAGGAATTGGTAAGGATTATAGGTTTGTTAATTAGGTCATTCATTATGCACATTTCTCCAATTCTACATTTATTCCCTGTTTGCAAATCAAAGTACACCTACAATTACCTCATGAGGACAAACCATGTTGAGAGGGAGTGTATGAGCTGAATAAGGTTATTTATAATGAAAATAGTCTATTTTTAATCTTTGATGAAGTTCAAAACTCATTGTAATCTCACAAACCATACATGCTACCAACTTATTCATCCTCACTGCCTATATATGAAAATTTCCACTTATAGGTGGCACCACATAGATATGAAGGTACTTTTATGGAGAATATTAAAATTAGGAAACATTATTGAAATAATAGTGTGTTTTTAATATCATGACAATAATGGTTGAAATTCTTGATTGATTGGTAGTCTCAAGAAGTTATCTCTATAGTTGGATGATTGTATTAGGAACAAAATCCCTAAAATATCAAAATAGAGCACCTAGGAATTTTTATGATGCCCAATGACAAGGTTTAAAATATATTTGAGGCATATAAGTGTTCATACCTTTTATATTCCACATAGGATAAGATATTTTCAAAATTTGGGAGGTGTATGATAAGTGGAAGGTAGTTGTTGAAAGGCCCAAAGATGCACCTTTCAACACTGAATTTCTTCATTGTCATCTACATGATTTGAGTACTAAGTGACCCTCACATCTAAGGTGGTAATACAAGAACGTGTTTAGGAATTTAAAATGGTTTTAGGTAGTTTAAGAGAACATTTATGATCTAAAGTAAATTTAAATAGGATGATATGCAAAGTTTTGAGCTTTAATCTACACCTACAGTTATCCTTTCCCTTGAAACAATTCACCAACAATTGACTGTGAAATCCTATATCATATTTGAAGTGAGTTTGGGTATGTAGACACTAATGTTTTCTAATGTTATATGATTATAAGACCTCGATGGGGATCCAAAATCATTTAAAAGTTATTTCAAGGGTAGTATATGTCTACAATACCCCATGTTGTTACAACATACTCAATTGTAGTTGACTGAGAGGTGATAATAAGCTAGAACAAAAGGGTTGGAATTATGTCAAGGTATGAACATGACTTGGATTGGTTTATAAATGAATTTTTGTGATCAATAAAAACCTAATAATGTATTTAAACACTAGAATCAAGGTACAACTAAGTAATCATACACCTATAGGTGCCATCTATTGATCAAGAAGGTAGGACAACATAGTCAGCCATCTATGACTAGTCTTAAGAATAATCCAACCTCAAGATGTGATATGAAAAAAATAACAGATGATTTTTTTTTTAAAATCTTAAAGTAATTTAAAATCACTTGATACTAAGGTATAAAACACATAATTATTACCTACATGTAGGATAAAATACATAAGCATGATCAGCCTATCAGTCAGGACTAAATGAGTAAGGGCATGGTTAATGGTGTAAGAATGGATGTTATGACGTTTTAATAATATCAAATACATATATAATGATACCATAATTATAAAATATCATAATTTGGAAAAAATATAAGGGAAGGTACCTAATTAGGCAATCTATAGTCAACAGTCAAGACCCTACATACAATCCACTCCCCACATGTCTATCTTATGTTTTAGTAATTTTGAGGGATATAATCATGTGATAAAGGGTTGTAAATTAGTATAGAGTGTATATTTCAATTTAAAAATCACATAAAACATCTAATTAATCTAAGGAATTAGGGTAAGTACTCTCTATTTTGTCTTAGACAAAGGGTACTCCCCTAGGATAAAAATCATGTAGTCTTGGAGAATGGAGATTAGAGGGTAAGATAAAGATTGTTAAAAACCTTAATTGAGTTTTGGAAAGATATTTAATGCATAATCCAACATTTATGATCATTCAAAATGAACATAACCTCAATATGGTACCCTAAAACTTCAAGGATGTAGATTGGCCTGTTAGGAAGGGTTTTGGCCTAAAGCCCATATGGTAAGTCAGTTTCACTTCCATCTTTAGGAGAGAATTAAAATTCACTATAAAATTTTCATTAAGTAAAATAATATGTGTTTAAACTATATTTATGTAGATAAGTTCATAATAAATCCACTTTTGGTTCAAAAATAACTTAGGCATATGCAAAATGAGGAACTAAGCTTAATAGGGTAACTTTGGATGCTCACATCTTCTCAAAGGTTTTCATGGAGGTCCAAGGAGTTTGGGGAGGTTGAAATTGGTCCTTATAATTTATATCGAGGGATTCTTTTAAAATTCTAACACCACATCTCTATGAACAAAGCTTAATATTAAAATGAACCTAAAACCTTACAAACCTTGAAGAAGGACCCAATTGGGAAAACAAGGATAGAGAGATATCAAAATGAGATGGAATGAGAATATAAGTGAATAAAACTTATAGGGGATTCTCTATATATCCTTCCCATCTACTTGAGGTGTTTCATACCTATAAAGATAGGAAGGAAATAAGGTTTTATTGACTATTTTTGATGTTTTTTAGGTTTTAACAACTTCAAATAGATGAAACCAACTATGGGATAAGGATAAAGACTTAATATAACTCACTATAACATTTAAATTCCTCATAAAAAATACTAAGTTTTTCTACAAGTAGGTTCATCTCAACCAATTAAAACTAGCAAAGTGAACATGATAGTGAGAAGGGTGAGAACTTCAAGTGGATGGCATTTTAAGGTCTAAATAAGAAGTATGAGGCCATGGAGGGTATTTACATGTGTCATTCACCTCATTTTATGTGTTTTCATGGAAAAATAAAGCCAATTTTTAGGCCAAGTGTGAGGGGTGATTCAAAGAGGAGTTTCCTTGACTATAGGTAGTGATGAATCACTTCCAAAAGAATATAGATGATTAGGGATATAGACAATACATGGTATAGCATGTTCACAACCCATAAATCTTAGTGAAATAATGATATCTATCCCTAGTTAGTTGTGGGATGTTCTAAAAGGGATGAATGATGAGGGCAGTTTTCTTATGCAAAATGAGGAGTTTTACACCACATTTCATGATTCTTAAGACTTGGAGAGCCATTTTTCCTATCATACATTTCATTGTATATATCCTACTATCTTATCCTACATATGTAACTCCTCTCATCATTAAAAGTGTTCTAATGAACTTTGGACTTCTCTTTTCCCACTTCTCTTTCAAGTTCTATAAGTAGCTACCATTTTGGCCTTTGTAATATAATACCACACCATGTATGGTGAATCCATACTATAATTATGTAATTTTATGCCTTTGAAAATTAATGTAAATCTATTTTTTAGTTCATTAATAAATGTCCAAGTATGTAATTTATGTATGGTGATGCAAAGTGATAACTTTCTATCCTTTTTTCCTTTATCCTTTCATGTTTATGCAAGAGTTACTATTCTATTAGGTCATATAGAGTTTAGTAAAGTGTGTTAGTCTAATTTAAAGTGTATTATTGTCCTTGGAGTGTGAAATTTTTGCTCTGTTTCATTTTCATTGTGTTTCTTCACACATCTCACCTCTATATTAAAATACTCATGTTGAATCTTTTTGGACTTTGAGACTAGTTTGTATGTTTTATTTCTTAGTGAATGGAGTATGATGGTCATGTGGAAAACATATTGGTGTATCAATACTTTATATTAGGTTCATTTCATTAAAATTATAACTCTTTTCCCATAATCAAGCACTAGTTTCAGTGATAAGCATTCTAAGACACATTCATGGAGCTAACCCTTAAATCTAGAGGCTCACTTCCACTATAGGTACTCCCACATACCTAGAAGTGTTTCCATATTGTATAAATATGGAGGAAGCTTGAACACCCTCTTATAAGGTGAAATAATTGGTGACAATAGGTCATTTACTCTATAACTTCACATCACATGGCCTCTTCATAGATTGAATTTAGTTCTTTGAAACCATGTGACATATACTACATACAATTTGGTTGATGACACGTCTAAAAAGGTTCTAAGGAGAGGGTCTAGTGAATTGAGTGGTGGAAATTTAAATAATTTTCTAATTGTTCCCTTACTTTCATCTAATTTTATATCAATTTAAGAGATCACTAAACTTGGTCTTGGCATGTGAGTTGAGTTCACTCCAAATTCAATGTATGTTAGATAGTTACATAATGACACGATATTGGCAGTGGGAATGGTTGGTCATAAAAATTAGATGTATAAATTATCAAACTTTTTTCCTAACTCTCCTTCATATTATCCTTCTTTAGACTCACCTGAGCTTGATGACTTTTTTGTGTTTAAACACTGGTCTAATATTGATAACTATTCTTATAATAAAAATGACTACAATAGTGATGGGGACATAAATCCTCCTTATCCTTGTCATATTATATATTTTGAGGAGTTATTTATATATCAACCTACCTCGAGTCCACTTTATAAATTATAAAGAACATGTATACTAATCCAAGACATATCAGATATTGGGTAGTCTATTTCATAGTTTTAGGGTATTTATTAGTCCTTTTTATCCTCTATTCACAATGCACCTTATTTGCATAGAGAAGTTGGCCATCATACATTAAATGAGGATAAAATTACTTGTATATGAATCATACCTTAGTTGAAGATCCATTAGGATATTTTTGACACATTCACTATTTTAGGGTGATCCACTCTTCACTGCATCTAGTTATGATCCATAGTCACCTCTTGAAACTCCATTTAAAGATATCAGATATATTTAGGTAATTGTAAACTCTAGTGGGGATTTTTATCCCTAATTTATTTCATACTTTTTTAGGAGAGGAATTTTTTACTATGGTATTTCTCTTTTTCTTTGCTTTATGGGAGTTTCATTGTGCTTGGGTACCTCATTAAAACTTGTTTCCATGACCCAAATATTCTATCCACCTAAGCTACACTTCAGGGGGATATTAGTGTAGGATTTTTCCCACTCGAGGTTTTACCTACATGGTATTTATTCAATTTTTTTAGGGTTTCTAAGGTCATTATGGGAAATACACTTAATTGAGTTTTTACCTTTTTGGTGACCTAATTTCTCACTATATAATGTACCTCCTTTGTACTTTTTGGATAATGAATTAGATAATTAGTTTATAAATATATATTTTGATTTGTATTTTCTCTCACCTAATTCTAGGGTTTTAATGGAATATGTGACATTCATATATCTTGGAGTAATCCAATAGAAAGAGGTGAATTACTTAAGTCAAATGTTTTCAAATGAAGGAATCAAAATAGACTGTCACAATATCAAGGCCATGATAAAATGTAATGTTCCATAATAACTCATGAACCCTATAGGATTATGAGGGATAATAGGTTACTACCATAATTTTTATAAAAAATATGGATAAATAAAATTTTCAAATAGTGAATACAATATATTATTACTCAAAGAGATGATTAACTACATAATATGAACATATTAGGTTAAGTAATAATCTAACTAGATGTTCGAATGTTTCAACCAAGTTAAGTATCAAGGTCCATTGTATTTATATGTAAGGTGGAGAAAAGAGATCTAGTCAAATGATGGTAATTCATTTTAGGAAGAGATCACATTATTCCATCACAATTATTCCCTCAACTAACAAAATTGAATCCTAAACAAATTAAAGAGAAATGATAAAAATGGTTATGTTTCAACTATGAGATTGAATATAATATAGGAGATAAATGTGAAAATAATTTTTTTCTACATTTAAGGTTAAAATGATGAATAATATAATGAGGAATTAGTAGGTGAGGTTGAGGATGAACTAGAGGAAGAATCAAGAGCTACCCAACTAACTATATAAAGTTATGATTTTTTATGCATTATCACTCAATAAACCCTCAAGGTCATTGGTTTCCTAAAGAAACAAAAGGTGAAAATGTTGATCGGATTGAGGAATATACATAAATTTATCAACAACAAATTGGTGGAAAACTTAAACTATTTACTTTATCCATCTCCATAATTTTAGGTCATGACTACAGATGATGGCATGATCTTTATTTTTATAGAAATTCCATAGTATCTAAGTTTATATTAGATATTATAAGACATACTCTCCTACATTTTATATTCCCATTATGGGAGAAAACATATTTTTTGGATTCTAGTGGCTTAAAACCTTGTAAATGATAGAGATGAATTTCTAAGAATTATTCACACATTTTCATTCTAAAGGTAGTAAATTTAAACTATGTGGTTATTTATCACTAGGTGCATAATATTCAAAAACTGGAGGAGATGGTTTTGTAACACTAACATTTTAATTATAAGTTCCACAAAAAGGATGTCTACTTAGTGAAATTTACAAGTGATATTTTTATGACCAATTAGTCATTTTTATATCAATATCAAAAAAATATCATAAAAAAGTGATCATAAACTTACCATTTAAATTCTATTAAGAATTCAACCTCCAAACATTAGACCTTACAGACAACCTTATTTTCATAAGAGTGAGATTGAAAACATGGTAAAAGTGATGTTGGAGGTTGGTATTATCAAACATATCCATAGTGCATATTTATCATTAGTGGTAAAGGTGTGTTAATAAGGATGACACCCATAAGATGTGACTTTATTACATAGAACTCATCAATCATGCCTAAAAAATAAGTTTCATAATATGGTAATTGATTATTTTTTATATGACTTACATGGTGTTGTGTATTTAAAAAAATAAATATCTCTTTGGGATACTACTAAATTTGAATCAAATATGAGGATATACATAATAAACATTTAAAAACATGTGAGAACCACTATGAAATTTTGGTAAAGCCTTTTGGTATCAAAAATACACCATCTTCATTTATGATTTTTTTGAACATTATCCTTTGGACTTTTATCTAGAAAGTTTCTTGGTAATTTTTGATGACATAATAACATATAAAATAAATTAAAATCACACTTACATCATGTGAATCAGGTACATATAACTCTGTAATAACACAATATTTATGTAAATCCTTCCAAATGTGGTTTTTGAGTGAAAGAGGTGAAGTAATTGTGTCAAATTGTTCCACATGAAGGAATCAAGGTGGACCTTTAAAAGATAAAGGACATGATAAAATGGAAAGTTATATAAACTCTAAATAACCCTCTAGGATTATGAGGGATAATAGATTACTACCATTTTTTTGTGAAAAAACATCCATAAATAAAATTTTATAATAGTGAATACAATATATTATTAGTCAAAGATATGGTTAACTACATAGTATGAGAATATTAGGTTAAGCAAGTTTTTTAATACATATGCATCTAATTTATCTTTAAATATAGGGATACCTAGATTGACTTGTTCCTTATATATAAAATTTCCACCAAAATTTTATTATGAATGAGGTGTGTTCAAATGAGTGTGAACGTGCTTGAGAATTTGGGAAAAGTAATAGATAATACTAACTACTTCTTGTGCATATATATATTACAATTCTATCGGATACCCTTATAAACCATCCTTTATTATTTTATTGAAAATTTATAAATTCAAAATATATGACAATGATTTTTATATCATTTGAGGATGTAAGGAATGTATGATTAAGATTCATGAGTTTTGATACCTAAATTTATATAATTAGATATCATATGAGTGAAAATACAAACAATTTTTTTTTTTATGAAAACTAAATACCATTATGAGATTATATGACATTTGTATTCTTCGATACCACTAATATAAGGCCTAAGAGGAGACCTAGTAGAGAACCATGATTAATGGATTAGAGGAGTTTTTATATAATTGTGTGTGGAATAAAATAGGTCTAATGATATATCAAAGTACAATAAGATGAGGGAAAGAGACAAGAGGAGAAGGGATGCTAGATTATAACTATAGCCTTAATGGTATGTATACTGTTATAGAGTTGATTATGTGATGTACATGTACTCCTAATATATCTCTACATCACTCACTTTGTGCCAAATAAAAAGAATAGAAAAATGTATTGATATACAAAGGAGGAAGATGAAGTGTCAGTTTTACCCTTACAAGAGTTGGTAACAAATTCTTCATAACCAGTCATTAGTTTGTCATATTTTGTTGATGTTACTATAGAAATGTGTGGTAAAATATCAACACTATCATAGTTATATGATATCATATAAGAAGATGTAGGAACTCATGGTATGCACATGTATTCTTTATATGATGCTAAAATTATTTGAATAAATTTTAAATGTTATAGAGTAAAATTTAAATGTCATGTGTTGATTTATGGCTTAGATCCTCTTGGGTCAATCTTGATTTGTATTAACATGGTTTTCATTATAATATGTAAGTATTTTTAGATAATTTTATGTCTCGCTCTAAAAATTCATGAATTATGATTATTAGAGATTCTCATCTCTTTTATATAAAGAGATGTTTGATCTTCACCAACATTTGTCTAGATAATTTTCTTCTACCATGTTCTCCACCTAGAGGATTTATTTTTTCATCCACATTGTTTCTTTTTTTTTGTATATATTGACTAAGAAGTGGCCATGTGACACACTTATATAAATATTAATATTTGTGAGATATAAATATATGATTTATTTTCAAATGTTTTCTAAAATGCACATATTTTTTAATTTCTAGTTTGCTAGAGTCTTGCTTATACTCCCTATTTATTATTTTACATTGTAATTTTAAATTTCTATATTATTATTTTTAAAGGACATTATTATAATTATATTACATTATATTATTTTTTCATCAATGATATTTGATTACAAATCGATAAAGATAATTTTACAGTAAGAAAACATAAGGTTAAAAAATATTTAAAAAGATAAATCTACCCTAAATAATAAAACTATGATTTATGAATATTCATATGCATTATGAAAACAATAATAATTATAAACTAGGTAATGGTAAGAGATTCCTAATAAAAAATGTAATATTCCACACATACGAATATAGTCATTTTAAGAATATTTTTACTTGAAATAGATAATTTATGGATATTATTTTGAAAAATGAGAACACACATGTATAAAACAAACACATAATTAGGAATTCATAGCTAAACACTTAAATCATTCCTTGATTAATCAAATTATTCTTCAACAAGGTAATCAAGTGAAATTTATGGTTATCACATATGTCGCATGTGATCATTTTTTAATTCTTTTATTAGTTGTACAACCTCAAATTTGAGGTTGTAAGACATTTTAGGTCCAAGCTATATGGTTTAAGATACTTGAAATATTTAATTTATTACAAAAATAATGGATGGAAAGTCAATTATAAAAAATGTTATTATAGGGTAAGTGCACAAAGTTGGGGGAAAAAATGTGGCCTACCCATGGACATGATTTTCCTAAAATTTTAGAAATATGAACTTTTATAGATAATTTGAGATATCTACACTCCAAATTTTAAGATAGTGGAAAAACTTGAAATGCATCATTTTGAGTCTAGTTTTCAAAACACTTTTTTTTTTTTTTTTTACAAATGGTTAAGTATAAATAGGTCAAACATCTAAATTTTGAAGAGGAATTACTATTTAAAAAAATAATAAAATAAAATAGATAGATAGCTATGTGGTGCACCCTTTTTTGAGAAATGTTTAATATTATTTGAAATCCTTTGGGGAAACTTTAGATAAGATATTCTAGTTTGTGGCCTATATTTTTTCATATTTTTAAGATGAATAATTTTTTTAATGAATTTTTTTAAGTAAATAAATCCTAAAAACTAAAAAAAAATGGATAGCCATCCATGTGGCACACCTAACTACCTCAAAAAAATCATTTTTTTGAATATGTGAAGAATTAGGCCTAGTTTGTGACCATATAACTTGTTTTTCAATTGGGTCAACGAAATACAAATTACATAAACATGTATAGGCATATATGTTTGTGTCATGTAGTGGCCTAAAAAATGTATAGTTATAAATAAACATAATTTGAAACGTTAAATTAGTAAAAAAATTATAAAAATCATATATTTGGAAATAAGAGAGTGTGCTTGTCATGATGGTATTAAGTTTTTAAAATTTTAAATTGAAATTCATAGGGTATTTGGTGATCAAAGTTAATTTTTTTTGTTTTTTAATCATAATTCTCAGACTCAGTTGTATATTGATAGGTCCAAGCCTTTGGATTAGGAATCCAAGCCATTCCCAACCCAAAAGGTATGAGATTTGAATTCAAATTCAAATAGCATGATCACATTAAAAATGCAATCATGGTATTAATGTGATCACATTAATAAAAAATTTAGTAACATGATTGCTTTACTTAATAACATGATCACATTAATAATGTGATTGTGTTGTATATTTATAACACCCAAAAACCCAAATTTGCTTTTTACCTCAAATTTTATATATGATCTTATATTTTCTTGAGTTCCCTAATAGTGGTGTTATTTCATGTGATATGGTAAAGGTCTTTAACCTTGGATAGTGAATTAAGGTGTCATGGTATCACATTAGACTTCAAAAAATTTATAAGCATTTTAATATGCTGACTTGACTACTTATAATTACTTTGGTTTAAGGTGTAACTCATTATACATTTTATGATATAACTTATTTTGTCATGATATGTCATAAATTTAATTTTTTAAACCTATGGCCAAAACTTAGCCTTTGGAGTACCAATCTAGTTGTGCATCTAAAGTAAACTAGGGCTATTTTGAGCCCCTTCAACCTAATTGCATGAATATAAAATGTGATTTAGGGGTTGATCAGATCCAATTTAATTAGCTCAATTTAAGCAAAGAAACATAATTTATTTATATGCAAGTTTTACATGTATATAATGTGGTTTTGAGCTTAATAAACTTTAAGTCATTAGCTAATGAATGCAAATATTGATTAGTTCAATTGTGGATGTAATTACGGTCAAAATGAGCCATGTGAATGCATTTTAAATAATATATTCAATGTTATTTGGAGTGAAATTAACCCTAATGTCATGTCATATATAATTAACCAAAGATTTGATTAATTTAATGTAGGATGCATTTGAGGCCAATTTGAACCCCTTCAAGATCAAGATAGGATTTTCAAAACAATTAAGTTTGATTCTACCATGAATTGATCTAATTAGTCAAATTATGAAATTAGGGGTGTGATTTGGAAAAAATTGAACCCCTACACCAAATTTATGGCTCAATCAATTGTATAACATGTATGCAACATGTATGGATTAACTAATCCTAATTTTATCAAAAATACAAATATGATGGTAATTTTTAGAAATAGGTAAACAAGTAGCTTAAATTTTCTTCAATTAAATTAGTGATTTGACCCTATATTTGATATCTTGAACCCTAAATCATGTACCATTTAACTTAAACACTAAATTGTGTACCATTTACCTTAAACCCTAAGCCACAAGCCCTAACGCTAAACCCTTTAAATTTTAGACCCTAAACCAATAATTTTATTCCAAATTAACATCCTTTATATATAGTAATAATTAGGTTGATAGGGATTAACTTGGTCAAAATTACATCAGTCATTATGATAATTGACTCAATTGGCTCAATTTTTGATGATGTGGGGGCTAATTGATCCCAAAATCACATTCTTTACTCACAGATCTAAGTTTAAGGAGATAAAAGTTTCCCAAATAACCATCATAATTGTACCTTATATACCCTAAAACCTACAACCTAAGTCCTAATCCTTTAAGTTCTTAATCCATAAACTTTAAACCATAAATATAAACTCTTTAAACCCTAAACCAATTATTTTAGCCCAAATTAACATCATTTAGACTAAGAATTATCTTTTCAATTGACCATATGTACCCTAAACATGAGCTATAAACCCTAAACCCTAAACACTACACCCTAAATTTTAGACCATAAAATTTCCCTATTTACCAATAGATTTAGTTCCAATTATTATATTTTGTAGTAAAAATTATGTTCACACATGACATAGAGAAATTATACCTTATATAAAACCTTAAACATAAATCCTACATACCCTAATCCCTAAGCCCTAAAATATAAATTTTAAGCCCTAATCCCTAATCCTTAAACCATATGCCCTAATGCCTTAATACTTAATCCCTAATCCCTAATCTATATTAAGTATAATGTAATTACATTATTAAATAACATGATCATGTTATTATTAATATAGATAAAACTTGCTTCTCAATGTTTATGTTTAACCCCAATCAAGTATTAAGAATAATGTGATCACATTATTCTTAATATACACAAAACTAGCTTCTTAATGTGTATGTTAAAGTGTAACCTATTATCAAGAATAGCATGATCACATTATTGAATAATGTGATCGCATTATATAACATGATCATGTTATTTAATAATGAAATCACATTATATAAAATTATTACATTATTATTAATATAGATGAAGCTCACTTTTCAATGTCTATTTTAAACCCAAATCAAGAATTCTATCCCTACAAACATTTTTGTCTACTTCTACAGGATTTGTGGTCTATTATACCCATAAATATTCTATGTGTACTTTTTACCCCACATTTGAAAATATATCAATTATCCTTGATGGGTGACATATCACGTTCAAGGAAGAGGAAGATGTTGAAGAAAATAACACTAGTGGAATTAGAAGATTTGAGAGAGAAAAACAAGATATAAATGAAAAACATTCATGATAGATAAGGTACAAACCCTAATCTTAATGAACCAAATGCCATAGATAGTTAGCCAATTGACAATAATTAATTAAACAATGATGAAATTAAATATAATGAATTGAATAATGATGAAATTGACCATAATGAAATGAATAATAATGAAATTGATAATAATGAATTAGATAATGTTGGAAGTTTACATTCAAAGTTATAAGTTTTTTATTTTGTTGATGATGAGTCTATGTATGATGCTTCAGCCCCCATCAATGAAGAAAA
>JARHVA010003876.1:0-140000 GCA_037957365.1 Torreya grandis | reverse complement strand
TTGTGTACTTAGTATCTCACATAAGAATCCTCACATGACTAATAGATTAATTGTAAATATAGATTTACATGCCAGGATCATCCTCAAATTTTTTTATACCTGTGTAATCTTTTTGGCTCAAGATATAAATCTCCAAAGATGGACCTATGAAGTATAAAGTTAATATGAACATCAATTTTAATAAAGGAAATTAGCCATTTGGGTTCAAAATGTCCTTAAAAGGTTTAAATTTGGTCAAGATCTAATTATCCATGAGATTTCTCATACTAACACATAAGATCTAATGATCTGCACTAAGTCAACCAAGTCAAAAGGTTCCCAAGTTAAAGCCTTTAAATATCTACAAGTTGGACAAGATCTAACAATGTGAGATGATCAAGCCAACAAAAGGATGTGTCCACACTAAATCAAGGACTCATACCCAATCACACCAATGATCAGATGAAGTGAAATAAATGATAAAAAAGTGGGACTAGAGATATCTATGGTATACGTGAAATCATACATCTTGATCAGATGGTGTGTGTGAGTTAAAGAGGTCATCGAATCCAAAGAGATAATGAGTCAAGGACAAGTGGCACAAGAACATTCGATTGGTACAAAATCAATGGCTCATGGACATCCATGCACATCAAGATCAATGGAGTGAAACAAGTCAAAAAGGGTCAAAGGATCTTGATGATGAATAAAAAGAAGACAAGTGTCCAAAGTCAGTGGGTCCTTGAAAAAGATCAAAGACTCACATGTATTCATACATCTAGATCTAACGACATGAGTGGAGTAAATAAGTAAAAAGGATATGTGAAACAAATAATCATAAGGATAGTTGAGCATGATGTAGATAGTCCAAGTTGGCAATCAATAGCCAATAATTAAGAATGATCTCAGGACATTTTTGACAAAAATTTGAAGAGGTTATTTTAGATCCAGACAAAGTAAATGTATAAGATTCAAGCTCAAAGGCAAAGCAAAGTTGAACCAGGGCCACAGTTTAGAAACCAAACATCATCAAGAAATATCCATATAGGTGAAATAGATCCTTTGGGTCTAATATAAAAGTTGAGGATAGACCACTGACTATGTGAAAACCAATGGTCTAAGATTAGTTTTCTCATATAGTGGACTTATGTATCACCTCATCATGGTTCACATTTTCAAGTTTTGATGGCCACCTAATGAAAATGTGGCACTTTTATACCAGTTCCAAGACATGATCCTTATCAAAAAATCATTAGGTGATATCATGGGGTTCCAAGAAAAGATCTGGTAATTAGATAAAGGTAGTGAGCATTCAATTATTTTTCAAGGACTTTGAAATTGTGCCTTCTTGATAAGATCATGACTCAACAACATCCTTGAATTGGTGTTAATCCATCAGAAGTAGTTGGATTTTATAATGCATAGTTCCCTCTCTCCCCTTTTTATATAAATTCAAGATTTTAAGCCTTAAAAATATCCATCTATCCCTCTTTTTGGTATGACCAAACTCTACCAAAATTTGTACTATTGCACCTCCTTGATGCAATAAATACAGAATGCCATCATTTTATATGCCAAATTGAAGTGTGTTCTATGAATTCATGTACTATAGTTAAGTGAATGTATGTTTTTTGCTTATGTTTAGAGTTTTCTCACCTTTAATAAGTGCTTAATAGCTCTCATAGGTCATTATAAGTGTAATTTATAATTTATTTCCTGGCTTACAAGTGGATATTTTCCCTCTCTTGCTAATTTGATAGTTGATTAATGCCTTGTTCTAAAATATTTATGTGAGATTTATGTTGTTTGATCTGAAAAGTGTCTCATTATGTGTTTTGTGTGAGTTGAAGTGATCAAATCATTGGTGCATCACCTCTTTTTACATGTTTTTATAAGTTTTGTCAATTCTCTCTCCCTTTCCAAGAAAGTGCTAATTTAGGTTTAGTGTAGGTGATATATCTATAAGGAAGACATCCTTATCTAGAGGTTTGATCCATTTTTAGGACACCCATATCCTAGGATTAGTCCCATGTTGGTCTAGATTTAAGCAGAGGACCTGAACAATCCCATTGCTCAACTAGGGTGCAATCTAGAACCCCAAAAAATTTGGCATGCACAATGGGACACTGAGTTTCTTTGGTACAATTAAATTTTTAAGATTGAGAAGAAATATTTGTAGTAGTAGGAAAGATATACCATCATCAAATACTAAAGATCCTTCAGGTTGTATAGATCATAACATCTTTCAGGCAATGATTTCATGGCAAAGGTTACAACAAGAACATCAAGTAAAGGTATTTATTTTGAGTATATTAAATTGCCTATTACTTTTTATAAAATATTAGGATTTAATAACACAAGGCCTTATCCTCCAAAGAAATATTTATTTTATAGTCAGTCTTTTGTTTTAGTCCAATCTATTGTCCCCATAAGGAAAATACCTTTTGCCCAAATGGTTATCAAGAATCAACTGTTTGTCCCATTTAATAGGGGTAGTCCCCTAAATTTGGACTATTATGATGACATTCATGTGTCTACTCAAAAAAAATCCCTTTCTTCTCTGGAGAATGGGATAAAACTACTACTATTGAACATATCCAAGATATTGTCAATCTATGTTTTGTTCATAATATTACTCAAGATAATGTGGCTATTAGATTACCTATTGTCTATTTTAAGGTAAAAGAATTACAATGGTATAGGAATCTTCTTTTGACCTCCATTTTTAATTAGGATGAGTTAGGTATAGTTTTATTTAAGTAATTTAAAGAAAAATATGGTCATCTATCTTTGGTTGAACAATTGACTACCATAAAAAGGTACCCCCACGAATTCATGTTAGACTTTAACCTCAGATTTCAAAATACATGGATTAGGATCCCTAAATTGGTTAGACCATCCCTAGATTATGTATTTTTGTACTTCCTTAAGGCCCTTAATTCTAATATAAGTGTCATGATACAATCTATGGGTGATAATAACTTGCCAAATGCCCATGAGATTGTTATCAGAGTAGATAACAACTTGATTCAAGCTGGTGAACTTGCTCCAAGGCCTCTAATGCGCCTTTTTTATATAATTACAACCTGTTATTCCCCCTTAAGTTACCTAAATACCATCTATATCCCCTATTCCATCTCTAAAAGTCTAAGGTGTAGCCCCTCCTAATCAATCTAGTGAGATTGGTGATTTGAAAATCATATTACAAGCTTTCATAAATGAAATTGTTTCACTCAAGAGATAATAGCACCAAGGTAGAGCTTATAAATAGAAAAAATAGAGTACCTATCAGTCTTTCAATAACCAAAGACCACCTTATCAAAGTTTCAAAGATAATAGGCAACCTTATCAAAATCAAGGATCTATAACCCAAACTAAACCATATGAAACCCTTGATCCCAATGTGACTTCCAAATCAAAAGATATTGTTCCCCAAAATAACTTAATACAAGATCTAGGTTGATAGTCTTCCAATCCAAATGACATTCAAAATCAAGCTTTGGTATCACAAGAGATCACCATGCCACAAATGACACAAGAAGATTTCCCTCTTCAAGGTGGTCAATATCAAGACATGAATATGGAAATCCAAGGAGAATCTCAACAATTTTTATGTCAGCTTGATGATATCAATGTTAATTAGCATTTGGATGATCACATTTCATTCAACCAAGTTGTTGAAACTAGCAACATTAATGGTCAAGTGGCAGCTCTGCCTATAACTAAAAGAAGAACAGTTTAAGAATCTCAGAATGTGAGAAATATTTTTTGTCAAATAATATCAAATATCAAGTTGTTGTTCCTATAACATAGAATATTCAAGACACAAAGTTAGTGAAATTTCCCCAAATGCCCCTAACTAGAGAACAATCAGTGGCTTAGAAGTTACAACCAAAGGTTAATGGAACATATTTTAACATTATTGATAAAATAAAGAAATAAAATGTTAGCATTATCATGTAGGATTCACTTAGAATCCTAGGGAAAAAGGACATGCTGATTCAAGAACTTTTGGATCTCAAGGTATCTAAAGAACTGGTGGAGAAATAAGAAGTTGTTTTGGCCAATTCAGACCAGTAAATCAAGCAACCTGATTAGCAGATACATAACATGACAAAGGTGTATAAATATAATGGTAAGTCAATCAAGACCACTCACTTTTATCTCTCTTTGATAGTAAGTGACTGTTTAGTCCATAATTTTATGTTAGATAGTGGAGCTAGTAGCATTGTCATGCCCAAACAAATTGTAGACAAGCTTGGTCTTGTCTATAAGACAAATACAAAAGGAGTATTAAAATTATATTGATCTCTATATAAAATAGTAGGAATGATAAAATACCTAAATATGACATTACATTCTTTCCCCAATGTTATTATTCAGCAAGATATAGTTGTAGAAAACCTACCTCCTTATTTTTCCATGTGTTTATTAAGAGATTTTACTTTAAAAATTAGATGATATTTGTCAACTAATTGGACCTATCTAATTTTAATAACTAGGTATGGCACTAAGGTGACAATACATTTTGAAACTATTGAAATATTTCATTTGGATCCATATATGTCAAGCATGGTGAACACTAATTGTGTCATCTCAGATAAGGTGTTAGAAAATAGTGATGTTGAATCGAAATCAGCTCTAGATGGAGTCCCGTATATTTTCCTTGATGAATGGACCTTTGATTTACATGATCATGATCCCTACAAGGTAATTGAAGAGAAAATAATTGGTGTCTATTTTCTTGATGAAAATGATGCATCAATTCCAATATTGATGAAAGATGAACATCTTAGTGATAGATTGTGGCAGTTATATTTCGATGGATCTAAGAACAAATATGACACTAGAGTTAGAATGATGTTAATTTTTCTAGTTAATCAAAGGTATTTATCTTCTCTCAAGTTTTAGTTTCGTTGTTCCAATAATGTCACTCAATATGAAACATTAATCCATGATTTGCAATGGGCAATAAAGATGAAGGTTAATTCCTTACAAGTCTTTAGAGATAGTGAACCAATAGTTCACCAAGGGGACTTAATATATGAAAGAACCCAATACTTAGGTCTTATAAGCATAAAATATGGGACTTAGTTGAAGACTTTCAAGCCTTAAATATTTAGGTCATGACAAGAAATCAAAACAAGCATGCAGATAAGTTGTCTGCTATTGGATCCCAATTCAATATCCCATATAATATAAAAAGGGACAATGTCCAATCACACATTAAGGTAGTTGTGAGACCTTTTGTTGTAGATGACCATTAAAATTAGCAGATATTTAAATATGATAACTATATTGTTAGATTCTTATAAGAAGAAGCTAAATTCTCCTCAAAGAACCAAGATAAACATTTACAATAGTATGATGATCAAATTGTGAAATTAAATACAAACAAGTTTCCTAAAGGACTGGTCACTCTAGAAAATATATTTAGTAGAGATGATGAATTAATAAAGGAAAAGTTTGTTTTATCAATCAAAGAAGAACACTACACAAATGAAGAGATTGCAACTAAAAAAAAAAAAAATCTAAGTAAAATTTTCATATCTTCAGAGAAATAAGTTATGTTAAAATTTTGGAGATGTCTTTGCATTGCAGTACAATGACCTTAAAGGTTTTGATCCAACTCTATCTCAACATATGATTGAGTTAGAATATGAGACTAGGCTAGTTATACAAAGGCAAAGGCCAATCAATCCAAAGCTTGAACATCTAATGAGAGATGGACTACATAAGCTCATTGAGTCAACCATAATATTTCCAATTAAGCACTCAACTTGTTTAGCAAACCTTTTTCTAGTATGAAAAAAGAATGGTGAAATAAGGCTATGTGTCAACTTTTGTGATTTGAAAAAGGCCTCTCGCAAAGATCACTACCCATTTCCATCAATGTAACACATTTTAAAACTAGTTTTGGGTTTAGAAAGGTATCTTTATGGGATGATTATAGTGGATATAACCAAATTTTAGTCAAACAAGAAGACCAGTATAAAACAACCTTCACCACAAAGTGGGGGACATTTTCATACAAAAAGATGATTTTTGGTTTATCTAATGCTGGAGATACTTTTAAGAAGGCTATGGACATGTCATTTTATGGTCTCCTCAACAATTATAGATGACATAATAGTATTTTATAACAACATAGATGAGCATATGATTCATCTCTGATAGGTGTTTGAAAGGTGTAGAGAATTTGGAGTGTCTTTAAACCCTAATAAATGTGTTTTTTCTATTCATGAAGGTAGACTTCTTGGACATGTCCTTTCAAATAAAGGTACAAACATAGACCTTGATAGGATAGAATCAATTCTTGCACTATCATTGCCTAAGCATAAGAAAGCCTTGTAAATATTTTTATGCAAGATTAAATTCATAAGGAGATACATTTCAAATTTTGATAGTTTATCTAATCCACTTACATCCATGTTAAAGAAAGGTCATAGTTTTAATTGGTATAAAGAAGGAGTGAAAAGGTTTAAAGAAATCAATAAAGCTATAGCCAGTGCTCCTACACTCATAAACCCTAATTTTACAAAATATTTCTTCTTATGTAGCTATGTTAACCTTGACACAATATCATGTATTTAGATACAAAAAATAATGAAACTTTAGAGAATCTAATATCCTTTTTTAGTCAAGGCTTATAAGAATATGAAACAATATATTCTTTTATTAAGAAGCACATTTTTTCAGTTATAAGGTCTCTTAAAAATTTTAGGTACTTGTTTTTTAATAATAAGATACATTTGATGGTTTCATAACCAAGTGTCAAAGACTTTCTTTCAAAAAAATATATAACTAACAAAAGATTTGGTTAGATTACCAAGGTCATGGAATATGACATTGAGATAAAAGTCATAAAGTTGTTTAGAGGTAAAGGACTCTATGAACATCTACCCCAAGACTTGCAGGAGACTAATGAACAAGTTATGGTCTCAAATGATCAAAAAATTGTAATTAATCAAACCTCAACTTCTAGTTGGTTTCGAGATATGGTAAGATATCTAAAAGATGGTATTTATCCTCCTCATCTCACTCCTTCAAAGAAGAGATATTTCATATTACAATCAATTCCTTTTCTCCTTATTGATAATGTATTATTTAAAAAGGATATCAATGGTATATTGTTAAGATGAATAGAACTAGGTCAAACATAGAAGTTACTTCAGCAATTCTATGATGGACATGGTGGAGGTCATTACTCAGTTGGGATTACAACTTACAAGATCATGAGAGGTAGGTATTACTGGCCATGTTTATTTGGTGATTGCCATGTATGGGTTAAGAAATGTAGATAGTGTGCCATGTTTATTTGAAAAGTGAGACTTGTAGCCTTACCTCTCCATCCAATTTCAGTTAATCAACCATTTATCCAATGGAGATTGGACTTTGTTGGTGTTATCAACCCATCATCAATATTAGGACACAAGTGGATCATGACTGCCATAGATTATTTTACCAGATGGATAGAGGTAGTAGCATTAAAAGAAGCCAATAAAACCAATGCTTTAAAATTCTATGAAGGTTTACTTATCAGATTTGGGGTCCCTCCAACTATAATTTTTGATAATTCTATGGATTTTATAGGATTTAATATCAGCCAATGGGTAGTTCAACATAGTATTTTTCTTAGTACCTCATCAAACTATTATCCATAAGGTAATGGCCTTACTGAGTCTACCAATAAGAATTTGTTGAAGATAATTAGGAGGACTATAAAATATATTTAGAGATCATGGAAACTCAAACTCAATTTAGCTCTGTGTACTAATAGGATCACATATAAAAGATCAATTGCTAATTATCCATACAAACTAGTATACAATACGGAAGCAAAAATGCCTATTTCTCTTAAATTCATTGCTTTGGAATTAATGCATTATCTTGAGCTCTTGGAGATAGAGCCAATAGAAATAAGATATGTTGAGCTATTAGAGCTATAGGAGACAAGGCATCAAGCCATGTTGGCTATGGAGGCCCATCAAGAAATGACAAAGAGATCTTTTAACAAAGGAAATTATTTAAGAAGTTTCCAAAAAGGATATTTGGTCCTCAAGTGGGATGAGGATAGATCCAAGCTAGGAAAACAAACAAAATTTTATTCTCTCTAGAGTGGACCATATACAGTTTCCATTTGAAAATGCCATACCTCTTTTTATCTCACAAGGATGAATGGTGAAGAAATTCATATCCCAGTCAATGGGATACATCTCAAACACTACTATTAAGAAAAGTTAAATCTCCAATACGTAGTTATTTTTTTCTTATTTTTCTCCAAGTGTTTTTTAACACATTATTTAGTTTCCTTTATGTTTTGTCCTAAATAAGTGCTTCTTTCTTTCATAATCATTCAGTAGTTTAGTTTCCTTTATATTTTAGATTAGTCTCCCGTTCAGTTTGTTTGCTTTCCCTATTGTTAGGATTTTTCTATCTTTGTAAGTCAAGAGGTTGTCTTATAGTCATGTAATGGTCCATGTATTATCTATGATGATCCAAGAGTTATGTATATGGTCTAAGTTATCAATTATAATAGACATGTTACCCAACCAAGTCACCAAAGATGTTGAAAAAATTTGGTCTACATAACAAATTCTTCCTATTCTAAGAATTTAGTAGAAGTAGAAGAAAGTCTAAATTAGTAATTTTTAGAGGCCATAGCTCATATGTGTGGCACTATCAATTTTTTTTATCATATGGGTTTGTCTATCTTGGTCCCTAGTTGTTATGCACTATGTTTTAGATCATCCACCAAATCATGGTAGAAGTTATATTGTGAAAAGTTGGGCTCCTAGGCATTTCTGTTAGGTTTCTCATACTTATTCATTTGAGCTTGGCCATCACTAGGACATCATAGTATAAAAATTGGAACAACCAACTTATGAATCTAGAATCTCACTTAGGAATCCTCATGTGACTAATAGATCAAGCATAAATGTAGATTTATGTGCTAGGATCATCCTCAAAATAATTTAGACCCGTGTGAGCTTTTTGGCTCAAGATATAAATCTTCAAATATGGACCTATGCATTAAGATGTTAGTACGAATGTAAATTTTAATCAAGGAAAGTAGCCATATGGGTTTAAAAGTTCCTTAAAAGGTTTGAATTTGGTTGAGATCTAATGGTCTATGGGAGCTCTCATACTGACACATAAGATCTAATGATTTGCACTAAGTCAATCAAATCAAAAAGGTCCCATGTTAAAGCGTTTAAAGATCCAAAAGTTGGACAAGATATAATGGTGAAAGATGATGAAGAAAATATCTAATAGAGTGAAATAACTGACAAAAATATGGTTCCATGCTAAATAAAGGGCTCACACTTAATCATACCAATGTTTTGATAGAGTAAAAGAACTAAAAAAAAAGTAGACCAGGGAGATCTATGGTGCACATGAACTCATACATCTTGTTCGAATGATGTGTGTGAGTAAAAGTGATAAACAAATCCAAAGAGCCAATGAGTCAAGGACAAGTGTCACAAGCACATTTAGTTGGTATAAAATTAATGTTTCATAGGTATCTGTACCCATCAAGATTAATGGAGTGAAATAAGTTAAAAAGGGTCAAAGGATATTGATGATGAACACAAAGAGGATAAGTATCTAAATTTAATGGGTCCTAGTATAAGATTTAAGAATCACGTGAATTTGTACATCCAAATATAATGGAATGAGTGGAGTCAATAAGTCAAAAGGATCTATGGAACCAATAAGCATAAGGATAGTTGATCATGATGTAGAGAGTCCAAGTTGGCAATCGATAGCCAATAATTGAAACCAATCTTGGGACATTTTCAATGAAATTTGAAGACATCATTTTAGACCCAGGAGAATAAAATGTGGAAGAGCTAAACCTTAAGGAGAATGAGAGTTGAACTAGGGCCATAATTCAAAAACCAAGCATCATCAACAAAGCTTCATATAGGTGAAATAGATCCTTTGGGTCTAATATAGAAGTTGAGGATAGACTAGTGACTGTGTGAAAACCAATGGTCTAAGATTAGTTTTCATATATATTGGACCTATATCTCACCTCATAATGGTTCAAATTTTTAGGTTCATATGGCCACCCAGTGCAAATGTGGCACTTTTTTGCCAATTCCAAGACGTGATCCTTGTCAACAGATCATTAGATGATATCATGGGGTTCTAAGAAAATATCTGGTGGTTGGATAAGGTAGTGAACATTCAATTATTTTATAATGCCTTTGAAATTATACCTTCTTGATAAGATCCTAAATTAACAACATCCTCAAATTAGTGTTAATCCATCAGAATTAGTTGGTCCTTTTCTAATGCATAGTTCCCTCTCTTTCCTTCTTTTTCTATAAATGTAAGCTTCTAAACCCTAAAAAAGATCCATCTATCCCTCTTTTTGTTATGACCAAACTCTACCAAAATTTGTACTATGACACATCTTTGATGAAATAAACATTAAATTCCATCATTTCTTAATCTAGATTGAAGTGTGTTATATGAATTCATGCACTATAGTTAAGTGCATGTATGTTCCTTGATTATGTCTAAAGTTTTATCACCTTTAATAAGTGATTAATAGTTCTCACAGGTCATTATAAGTGTAATTTAAAGTTTATTACTTAGCCTAAATGTGAATATTTTCCCTCTCTTACTATTTAATAACTGATTAATGTCCTGTTCTAAAATATTTATGTGAGATTGATGTTTTTTGGTCTAAAAAGTGTCTCATAGTGTGTTTTATGTGAGTTGGAGTGATCAAATCATTGGTGCATCACTGCTTTTTACATGCTTTTATAAGTTCTGTCAAATTATCTTTCCCTTTTCTAATCAAGAGCTAATTTAGGTTTAGTATAGGTGATAGATCCATAAGGAATCTAGCCTTCTCCAGAGGTCTAATCCACTTTTATGATACACACAACCTAAGATCGGTCCCATGTTGGTCTAGATTTGAGTAGAAGACCTAAACAATCCCCTTTCTCAACTAGGGTACAATTTAGAACCCTAACAGGTTCTACTTGAGTGATATGGGGTGTAATTAGATGGATTAAATAATCAAGGGTGGGATCTAATGGTTTATTTAAATGACTTATAGGTTTATTTTTATGCATGTTTAAATTTAGGCTAAAATTTTACATTTTTCTTGTATTGGTAAGGACATTTTTGAATCTAGAATGGGTGGTGGGTTTGCTGATTAGGCCTGATGGGAGGTCAATAACCTAGTCATATATGTTATTCATCCCCTTGACATGTTGGAATTATCAATTTTCATTTTGGAAGCATCAGAACCATAGTTATACAACCACAACTTAAACTTTGACAACATTTATTGTCAGTGTTTTCGTGCTCCTAAACGGTAGTGAAAATACAATTTTGGGTGGATTTGAATGTTATAAAAGTGTGATAGAATTTAATTTTCCTATATAGACATGATTTAAGTGATATATTCTTGGGTGGAGGTCCTGGAGGCATAAATGGCAGTTAGAGCTCAAGAAGTTACTTGTTCAATGCCAAAAAGTTACATTTTTAGACACCTCACTGCAACTTATCCAATAGATTGATCTCAAAGGTTAAAACTGAGTGATAAGGGGTGTGATTATAGGGTTTAAATAGGTAAGGGAGGGATTTTATGGTTCACATAAATAACTTATAGGTTTTGTTTTATGCATTTTTAAACTTAGGGTAAAAAATTACATTTTTCTAGTATTAGGAAAGGGATTCTTGAGGCCAAAATGGGTGGTGGGTTTGTTGATCAAGCCTAATGGGAGGAAAATAACCTAGTAATATATGTTATCCTCAAAAATATAGGTGTTTTTAGTTTTATTTTTTTGTCAGTAGGCATTGGAACAATAGTTATGTAACCATAATTTAAACTTTGACAACATTTGTTGTCAATGTTTCTATGTTCTTGAATGGTAGTGAAAATTCACTTTAAGGCTAATTTAAACATCATGTTAGTGTGATAACATGTAATTTGAAATATATACATGATTTAAGTGATATATTCTTAGGTGGATGTCCCAAAGGTAGAAATGGTTGTTGGAGCTCAAGAAGTTATTTGTTTGATGATAAAAAGTTGCATTTTTGGACAGCTCACTACAACTTTCCCAATGGATTGATATTGAAGTTTCCACCTGAGTGATATGGGGTAAAATTAGAGTGATTAAATAGGTAGGGGAGGGATCTAATGTTTCACATAAATGACATACATGTTTCATTTTAGTGTGTTTGAACTTAGGTTTAAAAAATGCATTTTTCTATTAATGGGAGGGGCATTCTTGAGGCCATAATGGGTGGTGGGTTTGTCGATCAAGCCTAATAGGAGGCTAAGAACCCATTATTAAATGTTAAAAATACCATTTTACATATTTATAGGGTTATTTTTTGGTCAATAAGAATCAAAACAAAAATTATTCTAAGCTCTCAGCTTGCACAAACTTTGAGTAAATCCCAAGTAAGGGTTTTATGATTAAAACACCTCTAAAACTCAAACAATTGAAAAATAAGTTTTGAATATTTTCTATCATCTAGGGAATTAATATTATAACTTATAACAAGTATCATTGGGTTTATAATATGTTTTCAATTGCATGTACATATGACTATTTTTATGTACACCTATAGAAGACCATATTTGAGAAAGTTGTGCATAAGGTAAAATGAGTTTTTCATTGATTTTAGTTCTATAAAATTAGATAAGAATTTAAAAATGTTAAAATTGATTAAAAATCCTACTATATATATAATTTTGAAGAGATACAATCTATATTTTGATAAATTGATGTATTGGAGTAATAACTAGGTCTAGAGACCTAGAAACTTAAAAAGATAGAATTTAAGAATGAGAGCTCAATCTCTTAGAGACCTATAGTTGGTTGATTTCTTGTAAATTTCTACACCTACATAAATCCTTGAGTTTTATTAAGATCTATCCAAAGTGTATTAAATAATATTATTCAAAATAAGGAGAGTAGATTTGAGAGATTGGTGACTAGTTAAAAGCAAACCTAATGAGTAATTGACTAGTTTAAAAGAAGATTGTTTGATAATGAATTTTGAATTGAGTTGAGAATAAGAGTGGCTAAGTGATTTTGTAATTATTCATGATAATAGAACATATGAATAGTGATTTCATATACTTATTAAACATAGAGGATAAAACTATGCATTAGGTGGTATTAGGGGATGATAAAGGGTTTTGGCCAAAGATGGATCATTGTCTCATGAGTGAATATTATATTTCAAGTCAATAAGGTTTCCTTTTATCAAAATAAAGACATTATATTCAAGGTCAAGTAGAGGAAATGTACCTAGTTTATTACTTGATGGTTGATGCTAGGCTAAGAAGTAATTTTGGTAGAGTAATGATGCATGAGGGTTGAAAAGCATTTTTGGTAGAGTAATAGGTCTATGTTATGCTAGATGGTTGGCTAGAAAGAAGACCTACAAAATAAAATTCTAATGAAGAAATTCTAGATATTATTTAGTTAGTATCTTGATTACCTAGATGCTTGTATGCTTGCTTGTGATGATCTTTCACCTCCTACTCCCCTCCTTTTATAGGCAAAGAGATATGGAGGTAGAAGGTTCCCTAGGAGGTTTGGTTGATGGTTATGATGTTTTTTTAAATATAAAAGGTGTATATATTAAATTTTGTTGTGTTATCTCATGTTATCTTGGTTAAGATGGGAAATACCTTACCATCAGTGGTTGAGCTTAATTTTTAGTGATCACAATTATTTCTATTCAAATTTTGCTTTCTATATTAAAAGGAGAGAAAAGAGAAACTAAAGAAATGGTCAAGGCTTGTGAAGTACCTGGATAAAGTCTGCGCACCGTAATCCAGATGCTGTGAGCACTCTTCTTTGGCTGTGGAGGAATGACACCTGCAAAGAAAGAGAGACTTGGACAAAGAGATGTTAGATAGATAGATGGTGGGTTGCCAGGCAAAAGCCTGTTCCCAGAAGTATGAGAACTTCCTTAAGGGAGGTCAACCCACTGTTTGATAAAGAAGTCTAATAAAATGACAGAATGCTAAAAAAGACTGAAATGATAGCAAACTGAAAGAGAAGAGGAAGCAAAGGCTTACCTGGAAGAAGTTGTCGGACTAGTTGCAGTCGCCGGCGTCGGTGGTAATACCGGCGTCGGTTTTCTGGTCTGCCGACGTCGGTTAGTCTGCCGACGTCGGTGGGGGTAATGAGTGGTGTCGGTCTGGGCAATGGCCTCCAGACAGGTCTGGTCAGGTTCTGGTCAGGGCTTGGTTTGTGGATGGTCTGAGCTTGGTCTGTGGATGGTCTAGGTTTGGTCTGTGGTCTGTTTGAGAGGTCTGTAGATGGGTCTGAGTCTGATACAGGGGAGTCAAATGGACAGAGAGGGACAGAGAGATAGAGGAAGCCAATCAGGGAGATAGGAATCCAAGTCTGGGTGACAATCAGGTCTGAGGGAAAGAAGTGCTAAATCTAGTTTAGAAATGACTAGAAAGCATAAAGAAAACAAACAGAGTACTTACCTGTGCCCTGCTGAAGAAGGTGTTGATCTTGTGTGCCTATTGCTAATGTTGTCAGATGTAAAACCCTGTTGCTGATGGAGAATCCCTATTGTTCACTTGCAGAAGCTTGCTGTGTACCTGAGGGAGAGAGTCAGATGGATTGACAGAGAGGTCAAGTGAAGGGACGAATACAAGGGTCTGATGCAAAGATTCAAAAGTCGGGATCCAGAGCTAGAGACGCAGAGAACCAAGAGGAGATAACGGTGCAGAAGCCGTTATGAAAGGTGTCGATGCCAGAAATATCACCGATGTCGGTCGATAGTTGACCGACGTCGGTGGCTAAAAGGCCGGAGAAAGGCTAAAAATAGCCTTTCATCCGTTTCCCAACCGCCGGGTCAAGCGAGTGCGAGGATGAAACGGTCGACGGGGGTTAAATGAGGGAGAGGAGAGGTTGGAATGGGAGACTTAGGGATTAAATGGCCATGTGGAGAATAGGAGGAATCTAAGGAGGGTATCCTAGGGTGGCGAGGTGGCAAGGAGAGAGAAAAGGGATTTATTTAATTGAAAATAGTTGATTATTTCCAATTAATAAGACTTAGGCTAGGAATGGGTTAGGCGAAGTGACAAGGGACCAAGGGGAGAGAGAATGACCAAGGGTTAGACACTTTTTAGGTGTCTACATTTGCCCCTTTTTGTCTTATTGGTTGTTCTGGACAAACTGCAAGACAAAAACAGGCGGTGGTTGCCCCAAGTGAGGGATGAAGTGGATTGCCCCGAGGTATGGATGAGGTATTCCCCCTCAAAGTGGGAGTCGAGGGAATGGAACCTGATGTCGGGTGCTGATTTGACAAAAGGTGGATGAGAAAAAGAAGAGTGAGTGAAAACACTGCAAAAGTCATGATTGCATGTATACCACATCACGGGACAGGTAGGTCAAAAGGTCGCAGTCAAAAGGTCGAGGAGTGCCAAAATTAAAGTAACCGGGCCCCAGCATTTAGTCATCTACTGATCGGGTTACTCAATCTAAGCTGAAGCTCCAAATGGTCATCGTGTTCCAGGTATCCAGGGCTCAGGAAGTGCTCCCAGAAACACGAAAAAGTCACAAGTAGTGTGGATCAACCGGCTTGCGATTTGATACTTGTGAGGGTCCAAAAATAAGGTCTACAAACAATTTTGCTATCTATTTATGAGGTAGCATGTGTGCAAACAAAACCAAGACATAGTTGTTTCGGAAGTGGTCAGAGGTCGAAGGAGATAGGCATGATCTCCAATGGTCATTGGTCAAGGTGGTTGAATGGACAAAAGGATGTGGCCGAGCTAACCTCAGAAAACTGAGTGCTACCTACATAGCCCTTGTGTAAAAGGGCCTCAGGCTAATGTAGTTCTCCCTTAAAAGGGAGGAATGGTCAAAGGGATTGAATGAATTGTCTTGGTCAAGGTCAAGGTCAAGGTCAAAGTCAAGGTCAAGGTCAAGGTCATAGTCAAGGATTGGTCTTGGTCGAGGTTAAGGTCAAGGTAAAAAAGGAGGAAAGAAGGTTTGTTCATTAGAGAGACGAACAAATGAGGGTGGTCGAGCTAACCCCAGATGATGTCGTGTCATCTGAGTGCTGCCTACATAGCCCCGGTCTTAGGGCCTCAAACCAATGTAGTTTGAAACTGAGAGTCTGAATGGTAGGTAGGAGGTCAAAAGATTTGAATGATTGGTTTTGGTTAAAGTCAAGGTCAAAAGGAGAAGGAAGGTTTGTCCATCAGAGAGACAAACAAATGAGGGTGGTCGAGCTAACCCCAGATGATGTCGTGTCATCTGAGTGCTGCCTACGTAGCCCCGGTCTTAGGGCCTCAGACCAATGTAGTTCAAAACTGAGAGTCTGAGTGGTAGGCAGGAGGTCAAAAGATTTGAATGATTGGTTTTGGTCAAAGTCAAGGTCAAGAAGAGAAGGTTTGTCCATCAAAGAGACAAACAAATGAGGGTGGTCGAGCTAACCTCAGAATACTGAGTGTTGCCTACATAGCCCTTATGTAAAAGGGCCTCAGACCAATGTAGTTTGGAAATAGAGAGTCTGAATGGTCGAGGATGAGTTTGGTCATGTGTCGAAATGATGAGGAGAAAGAGATGTTACAGCCTTTTCCAAATGGTGTATTCTGTAACATTGGTCGAGGGGTCTTTCATCCTGAGCAATTTGTCCATATTCGTGATGGATGTATGCTAAAAATGAATTAAAGTCTATTTATGCTTCAGCAAGTATTGGTTTATGCTTAACATAAATTGGGTCGGGTTGATAGTTTCCATGTGTATTGGTATCCATAGAAACTATGTGAAAAGGACAAGGATAATGTCATAATGTCGAGATGTTGGGTTGTTGGTCTGAAAATGTTGGCTTGGTTGAAGAAGATTTGGTTGAATGTAACCAAAGTGTAGAGAAAAAGTGAAAGGCAATTTTTCTTTCATTGACAAGGACCAAAAAGGATGGCATGGATAGGGGTTGTTAGAACAAAAGCCCCGTGTATGCATTGCATCGTGGATCAAGGTTGATGCTAGAGAAATAATCGAATCACTTGACATTAAGTGAGCTCGAAGTCCCTTGAGTATGTTGGGGTGATAGGATGAGTTATGAGAGGATGGGGTAACCCTTTTTGTAGCAGGAAAAACCTTGCCCCTTTTATAGATGACCCAAGAACGACTATAGGTGTGTCCATGGCTTGATAACGTGTCAGTCGATTTTTTTTTTTTTTTTTTTTTTTTGACGGTGAACTGATCGATGCAGGAAGTCCACATAAAGATGTTGTTTGCTTGGTGGTCATGTTTGTGAAGCTGATCAATGCGAGAAGCTTCAAAAATAGGTGCTGTATGTAGCAATAATTAGTCATAGCCATCCTTCGAGGGAATGGTCTATACTTTGCTTTATATGTTTGATAAGTTGGCCTAGCTGTCCTTCAAGGGAGCAGTCTAGTAATACAGAATTATGTAGCTATCCTTCGAGGGAGCAGTCTACATTTAGAGAGTTTTATGACCTGATATAATATGTTATTTTTGATATAATTGTTGACTGAAATTTAGCCATGGACGAGCCTGTAGAGGTTTAAGGGTTCCCTTTTTATAAGGACAAAGCATTACTGCTTGACAAAAAAGGGTGACTAGTGTTGGGAAGCAGGGTTAAAAGGAATAGGGATGATAATGACAGGGAGTTGCTCAAGGGACGAGCTTAAGTAAAACGTCAAGTGATGAATACTTGACTAACAGTAGAATGGTCGTGGACGCAAGGCATAAAAAGGGGTCAGGTTCTGATAAGTCCCTGGGCCATGCTAGTGCAGTAAGGTCTGAGTCAATTAGGAGCGAACTTGCCCCATTTGCCTCTTTCAAGATTGGTCAGGTGTTGATGGATGAGTGTGGAGTTGGTTGACATGGTCGTTGATTGGTCGAGACTGGTTGAATGTTTTGATAAAAAAGTTGGTTGAATGATATTTGAGTGTTGATTGGTCGAGATTGGTCGAAGGTAGGGTCGAAGGTAGGATTTTTGGTTGGATTATGTGTGGTCGAGATTTGGTCGAATGTAGGGTCGAAGGTTTGGTTGAATGTTTGGTTAAAGTTAGGATAAGCTTGGATTCCCCCAGTCGCTTAGGGAGAATGTTGGATAGATTGGTCAAGGTTAGTTGAGGCTTGGTGGTCAGATGGACTATGTTGATGTTGAATAATGGAGTCAAAGGCGGTAAAGGGACCATAATCTGGCGAGGAGATCCTGATTTAGGTGATGAAGTTGGAGAGGCATGGGTTAGTGTTGATGTTTTGTCAAAGAGATGGTCAAGAGGGTCCTTGATAAGAAGGGAATCCTTTCTCTGTTGTTGATGAGTGACAGCTTTGAGAGCACAACAATGCTTAGTGTCATGTCCCGGAGTGTGATGATAATTGCAAAATTTAGAGTTGTCAAACCAAGATGGCCTTGATCCGAGAGTTGATGAGAGAGGCGGTGTTGAAGGCTTATTGATGATATGGTCGAGAAGAGAGGTGTCATTTGCCAGACATTGGCGAATGGCGACCTTGAGGGCACAATAATGTTTCGTGTCGTGTCCAAGCATGCGATGATATGCACAAATGCGAGTGTCATCAAACCAAGGTGGTTTTGGTCCGAGAGATTGATATTGTCTAAGAGGCGGGAGGTTGAGGTGAGAGGACTGCAACAATTGCCGTAAGAGCAAGGCATATGAACCTGCTAATGGTTCTAGATGTTTTGTTGCAGTGAGGGTTGGTGACGTTGATTTAGGAGGCGTTGGTCGATGGATAGGAGGAGATGTATGTCTAATGGGTTGAGAGAGTAATGGAGGTGACGTGCCTCTATGAAGGATGGGAATAGGAAGCATTCTTATTAAAGTGGACGGATGCGGGCCCAAGATTGAAGGCAATGATGAAAGTGGGGGAGAAGTCTTCCGATGTGGTCTAGTAGTTTTCATTGGTTTGGGTCGAGGGCCACTATTGTGTGAGGCAAGGTTGGATGCGAGTTTGGGTTTAGATGTGGACGAAGGTGAGTGAGATGTAACAATCTCAGGCAAAGGGCAAGAGGAAACCATGACTGGGTCTTCCTCAGTCGAAATGGGTAAAGAGACTAGATCTTCTCTTGGTGGAGAAGAAATAGGAGAGTGTGGCTCCTCAAGCGAATGGATGGCAGGGATGAGCGTGCCTTCTGCTTGTGATTGAAGAGTAGGCAGGGTAGGGTCTTTGGATTAAGGTGGGCTTGATAGTGTAAGCGTGGTCAAAGCGTCCTCCAATATAGAAGAAGTCAATGGAGGAATAATAGGAGAAGAGGGTTCTTCATCCTGTGATGGAGATTGGTTAGGGACAAGAGGTAAGATAGTGTTAATCGTGTGAATGTCATGGTCATGAGAGTCATTGGTCGAATTTTGGACGTTGTTTTGAGTAGGCGGATGATTTGGAAATGGTTGTTTGAAGATGTCAATATGTTGGTTGGGTGGGGCATTCGGGTTATCTAAAACTAGATCCCCCTTGTCGATCATGTCTTGGATAATGTTTTTGAAAGTTTGGCAGTTGTCAATGTCATGGCCTTGGATGCGGTGAAAGTGGCAGAAGTCAGCCTCTCTATACCATGTAGGGAGAGCTTTGGAAGGGTTGAATTGAGGTGGTCGGATTGGAGGGAGATTAAGGACCCCCTGCTTGACAAGTTTTTCCAAAACGGAAGCGTATGGTTCTCCAAGTGGAGTGTAAGAACGCTGGATGTACCATTGTTGGAATTGTTTGGTGATGCTGGAAGATGTTGAAGGTTGAGAGTAATTCATGGTTGTCGATGATGGTGATCTAATGACCACAGTGTTGGCCACTCCTTTGGACTGGGAGTTGGCAGAAGAAGAAGGTCTGGAAGAAGAATGGTCAGTAGATTTTGCGTTGGTATTACGCAATTTGACCTTATCTTCTTCAAGGGTGCGAAGTTCAAGTTTTCAGGCCATGGTGAAGGCCTCGTTGAAATTACGGAAGGTTTGAACCCGCAAGGTGGATGAGATGTGTCTAGCACATGCTCGAGAAAAGAGCTCAATGAGCTCGGGTTAAGGCAAGGAGAAAGAGAGCTGGTTAATCAGGCCTCTCCAATGGGCGACAAAATTGACTACAGATTTGTCGTCAAATTGTCTGATGGAGTAAAGGTCTGTGATAGAGACTTGTTTAGTAATGTTGATTGAGAAATGGTCGAGAAATAGTTGAGCGAGTTGAATAAATGAAAAGATAGAATGTCTGGCAAGAGAGCTATACCAGTCAAGGGCTGGGCCAGAAAGGGACATAGGAAACGTGCATAAAAGCAATGCATCGTCATGGGCGATAAGGTAACAGGCATGTCTGAATGCCCAGAGATGTTGTTGTGGGTCTTCCTTACTCTGAAAGCAAGTGAATTTAGGAAGCTCCCAATGGTTGGGGTATGGTTGGATAGGGACGGAAGGATGGATGGGCTCGTTGCAAATCTGGTCATAAGACAAGACATTGCTTGAGCCAGAGATAGAGGTTTCGAGACTGGACATTTTATCCATCAGTACTTTGATAAGATCTACTGACAGATTGGCGGGTTGAGCGCCCCCTTGGTTGTAAGGCGCTTGGAAGAGGTTAGAAGAGGCGTGCAACGTAGTCGGTTGTATAATGTACGGATGACTAGTCGCAGGGGCAGAAGTGGATGCTAAGGGTGGTTGGGTCATGGAGGTATAAGGCATAAGATGACTAGGCACCGCCAAAGGTGGTTGCATGGCAGCACTGACAAAGGGCGAGGTAGGCACTCCTGCATTTATGGGCGCAAGAGGGTGAGGGGTCGAGACAATCAAGTTCTGGTATGATGTAGAACTTAGTTGAATTGGGTATGGTTGAGGGGGTAATGAAACCCTGGTGGAGGTTGGTCTAAAAATGGACGGGGAGGCCAAACTTTGCGTATTGACCATGGTCGGGTTAATGGTTGATATGAAATGCTGAGTTGTAAAAGGTTGGGTGGCGAATGGTGTCGATGTCGTCACCACTTCACTCAAAAGGTCTCGCGTTGGGTTTCTCACGAGATAGTTATGGAGGGCTGCGCTGTTGAGGTCCAAGAATCGTGTGAAGTCTTGGTCCCCTTCAGGAATGATGAGAGTCGGGGTCAGAGTTGGGGTCGGCCCTGTAGGAGTTATTTCAGTCTCTGAGTGAAACTCCATGATAGGACTGGTTATGGACAAGAGAGTGTGATCAAGAAGAGGGTCAGGTTGCAGAAACTGTGTTCTTGCAGTCTCAGAAAACCAGAATGAATGTTTAAACAGTCAGAAAGTTGGATTTTAAGCTTGCTGTTTTTGAAAAAAGAAAATGGACAGAGACCGACGTCGGTATAAAAATTGATGTCAGTTAGGAAGACTGCCGATGTCGGTCAGATGACCGATGCCGGTACAGAAAAGTTGCCGACGTCAGTTACAGAACCGATGTCGGTTACTGTGTTTTCCAAAAACTCAGAAAAAAAGTTTTTGGAAATGAAGAAAACATCCTCACCAGCTCAAAAAAGACAGATAAAAATAGAAAAGATGAGAGACAGACAGACAGGCCTAAGCATTAAAATCTTAAGAATGAATTTTAGAGTCATGTGGCTTATGCCTTAGATGAATGTTTGGGGAGGTTGACTATAGAATGGGTCCTAGAAGAAGGTGGTCTAAAGATGGTTTTAGGTGTGTTAAGGCGCTCAAAGTCTGTGTTAGGTCTGGTACGTGGCCTGGTGCTAAGGAGCAAGCTCCCCTCACTTCATGATTCCAGTGGTTAGCTGGTCTCGCTTAGCCAAGATATACCTCGCCTAGAGATTATACTCCGCCAGAGAACGGAGTGGAATTTCCCCTTGGAGATGAAATCCAAGTGAGATTGCCAGGAAGGGGTAAGGTATCCGCTGGGGGATGAAATCCCAGTCGGGCCTTGTCTCAAGTGTGTTAGATGTTTGTTTTAGTGCATGTGGTCTGGTAGTGTAACATAGAGTGGTCTAGATTTATTCAATATGCGGATTAAGTTACTAGATGTGGACTGATGCAAGCACAAGCAGAAATGAAAGTGCAATAGGTTTTAAGCCCAAGTTGAAATGTGAGATTTGTTATGAAGACAAGTTTGAGAAAAGGTTGAGAGAATGATATTGGACTAGTCTAGAAGTGCAAGAAATAAAAGAAAGGTTCTTTTTAAGTCCTGCTTATAGTGTCATTGAGAAAAGAAGAAGGAGGAGAAAAGGTAAGAACCTAATGCACCTAAATGAACAAAGAAGAAAGGGAAAGGAACCCAGGAAGAACCTAAGGTCCCACCGGGTGTGCCATAATGTTTCTATTCAAATTTTGCTTTCTATATTAAAAGGAGAGAAAAGAGAAACTAAAGAAATGGTCAAGGCTTGTGAAGTACCTGGATAAAGTCTGCGCACCGTAATCCAGATGCTATGAGCACTCCTCTTTGGCTGTGGAGGAATGACACCTGCAAAGAAAGAGAGACTTGGACAAAGAGACGTTAGATAGATAGATGGTGGGTTGCCAGGCAAAAGCCTGTTCCCAGAAGTATGAGAACTTCCTTAAGGGAGGTCAACCCACTGTTTGATAAAAAAGTCTGATAAAATGACAGAATGCTAAAAAAGACTGAAATGATAGCAAACTGAAAGAGAAGAGGAAGCAAAGGCTTACCTGGAAGAAGCTGTCGGACTAGTTGCAGTCGCTGGTGTCGGTGGTAATACCGACGTCGGTTTTCTGGTCTGTCGACGTCGGTTAGTCTGCCGACGTCAGTGGGGGTAATGACCGGCGTCGGTCTGGGCAATGGCCTCCAGATGGGTCTGGTCAGGTTCTGGTCAGGGGTTGGTTTGTGGATGGTCTAAGCTTGGTCTGTGGATGGTCTGGGTTTGGTCTATGGTCTGTTTGAGAGGTCTGTAGATGGGTCTGAGTCTGATACAGGGGAGTCAAATGGATAGAGAGGGATATAGAGATAGAGGAAGCCAATCAGGGAGATAGGAATCCGAGTCTGGGTGACAATCAGGTCTGAGGGAAAGAAGTGCTAAATCTAGTTTAGAAATGACTAGAAAGCATAAAGAAAACAAACAGAGTACTTACCTGTGCCCTGCTGAAGAAGGTGTTGATCTTGTGTGCCTGTTGCTGATGTTGCCGGATGTAAAACCCTGTTGCTGATGGAGAATCCCTGTTGTTCACTTGCAGAAGCTTGCTGTGTACCTGAGGGAGAGAGTCAGATGGATTAACAGAGAGGTCAAGTGAAGGGACGGATACAAGGGTCTGATGCAAAGATTCAAAAGTCGGGATCCAGAGCTAGAGATGCAGAGAACCAAGAGGAGGAGATAACGGTGCAGAAGCCATTATGAAAGGTGCTGATGCTGGAAATATCACCGACGTCGATCGACAGTTGACCGACGTCAGCAGCTAAAAGGCCAGAGAAAGGCTAAAAATAGCCTTTCATCCGTTTCCCAACCACCATGTCAAGCGAGTGCGAGGATGAAATGGTCGACGGGGGTTAAATGAGGGAGAGGAGAGGTTGGAATGGGAGACTTAGGGATTAAATGGCCATGTGGAGAATAGGAGGAATCCAAGGAGGGTATCCTAGGGTGGCGAGGTGGCAAGGAGAGAGAAAAGGGACTTATTTAATTAAAAATAGTTGATTATTTCCAATTAATAAGACTTAGGCTAGGAATGGGTTAGGTGAAGTGACAAGGGACCAAGGGGAGAGAGAATGACCAAGGGTTAGACACTTTTTAGGTGTCTACAACAATGACCATTGGTAGTCAATTAACTATCGATGGTTGAAGGTGACCATCAGTAATCAAGGGTTGAAGAAAGTTGGATTAAAAAGGTAAGTTGGTGGGTTAGTTAGCTAGGTAGATAACTTAAATTTGGGTTTGATGGATTAGTTAGTGGGTAGTTTGACATCTAGAACCCTTATGTGTAGTTTTTTAATGTCTATATTTTTCCCCTTTTTGTTATTTAATTTTTATTAGAGAGATATAAAATAAAACTAGATTATAGGTTGGTGAGTTGGTTACCCCAAGCATGGGAGGAGGTGTTCCCCCTTAAATAAGGAGTTGATGAGGAGAAAGTAGAATTGGGTATGAGTTTGAAAAGTGGTTATGGTGAGTCACAAGGTTGGTGACAAAAGGGTTGGGAATTTGAAGTGTAAACATGTGCAAAAAATATGACTAAGTGTGATACCCAAGATCACACATAGAATAATTTTCCATAGTTATAAAAATAATTTTTTTGGTTCTAGAAAGATAGTTGATGGGGTAATCAAGCCACAATATTAGGCATAGCTAATTAGGTTATCTTATTAAGTCTCTTAGATAGGATCAGTGTTTTCATAGGTATTTGAGGTAGGGAGTGCTCCTGTGAAAAACACAAATTCATTTAGTTATAATAGGTGGTGTAATTTAAAATGGTCAACATGAAAATGTTGGTCAGTGTAGTCAAAAGGACTAGGCAAGGTCATCACAAAATGTGCAATAGTTTAGGTCAAAATGGCAAACATCAAGGTGGATGTGGTGATTGGTAAGGTAAGGGGAGAGTGTAATCTCCAAAAGTGGGTACTATGGTGTAAGTGTCAAAATTTTAAAAAGAGGATATCTTGACCATTGATGGTTAGGGGTCTTAAAATTAACTATCAGTGGTCACCTTAATTATCAACAATCAGGGTGAAACCCTAAAAGCATGGAGGATAAAAAGTGAAAAAGAGTTATCATTTTCAATTTTATGTTTTTGAATCTCTTGACTCTTATGAAGTTGTAACTTTAATGTTTTGTGTGAGAGTGATGATGAGGTGGTTGTTGATTGGTTGATTAGGTATATTTGCTCTAGCATGAGGCCAAGGATACAGGGTAGATAGGGATGCAACTGGGTAGTGAGATCCAAGATTCTTCCATAATGATAGTCAAGGAATGAGGTAAGGGCTACATTAAATTGATAGATTAGCTTTATTTGGTCATTTATGTTTTAATTTTGTTGATTTTTGATTGGTTTCGTGAGGGGTTTTGGCTTTTTCCCTAGGTTTTAGGTTAGGTTGATGTTTTGATTGAATTTGCAGATGAAAATTGAAATTGGGAGGGTAAGTAGGTTAGAGGTAGAGTAGAGGACAAAATTTAGGGTAATTAGATTTTAGATATGGGTTTTTGGGTAGGTTTTAAGTAGGTATTGTTTGGGATTTTTTTGCATATGGTCATAAATAGTGACCATTGATGGTCAAAGATTGAGGGTAAAATGGTCAATCGACCGTCAGTGGTCATAATGACCATTGATGATCGACCAAATATGAAAGTATTTTGTGATAAAAGGGATAAGTAAATGGGTGGGTTTAAAATGTTTTTAAAATTATAATGGTAAAGGTAGGGTAGGTTTAGGGTAGGTTAAAACAAAATATGTAGATGTTTCTTGTATAGAGAAAATAAGTGCAATGAGGTAGGTGAAATGGGGTGAAAGGATATTATTCATGGGAAAAGTAGTTTATAGAAAACTAAGTGTGTTTATTATATTGAATTTTATAAGTATAAGATCAGATCTAGATGTATAATAAGGTTCCTCAAATCTTTATGAAGATCTATTGTGGGATGACAAATGATGATTGAGAATACATGGAGGAGGTTGGCCTCAAAGCTATGATGTACGATGACCATGTGTTATGAAATACAGTGATGATCGTGGCCCTCATAGAGATATAAGATATGGCCATGAACACGTTTTTAATACCAAATGGTAAGATGACTATCTTACTAGAGGATATTCATAGGATCACATGACTTCTAATTCAATGGGAGCTAATATATCATATTAAGAGAGAGAAGATAAATGAGTTGATGGACTAGATATATGGTGATGATCATACATTCTCTAAGAGGCATGCCAATGGGTTTAGCTATAGATCTTCACATCAAAGAGATAGATATAACTGGAGGTTGATGACCATGATGAAGATTGTAGTCTCATGTTTTATGGTGCCAGATTTGAGTAATGGTAGGTTTCCATATTTTTTGCTAGGTGTATTGGTGGAGATATTACTAGGTCACATAGTGTTTGGTTGGGAACATATGATATTAGTATAGATATACAAGGAGCTATGGGGGTTCAAATATCATAAGAGGTACAACACTAGTGTGGGATTCATGTTGCACTAATGGGCCTATGAGCACATTTGGGTTTTGAGGCCGATGGGGTTTCCATCAGAGGGATACTCCCAAATGGAATTTAGGGTGGGCTTCGTGTGGTGGAGGATTGATTATGTGCTCATAGGGGTTGGAGAAGGTTTATGAGACATTGATTAGTTCAGGGGGGAATTGGAGGCCTTGGTGGTTGGAGATGTGGTTTGGAGGCCATATGTTAGATTTTTAAGGTGGGCCAACTATACTCAACATATTTTATCGATGCAAAGCTACAGGTGTATTTTTGGGAAGAGAGAGGGTGAGATTGAGCTAATCCTATTTGATAGGTTTCATAGGTATTTTGGCCTAATACAGGGGATTTCATTTCCATTCATGATGTATAGGTGGGAGGATGTTGATATTTTTCTTCTAGAGCCATAGTTAGTGGAAATGGTCCTAGATCATGAAGAGCTACTAGTCTGAACAGAGATTGATGATGTAGGTGTTCTTGATGGCTACCTAGCATGGTATCATGTCCTCTATGTAGTGGTAAATTTTGGATTATATAATGGGGGTAGGTAGGCTTTAGATGTGGATCCAGCTAGTGGGGGTCCACAAGTACAGATACAAAGAGGTGGCCTTAATGGATATGTAGAAGTAGTGTTAGCCACTATATAGGCAAAAATCATAGATTTATAGGGCTAAGTTGCTACATTATAGGGACAAATAGCCATGGTGATGGGTGAGAGGGACTAGGCTAGGGCCACACTAGTCTAGGTTACACAAGAGTGAGATGATATGAGATAGAGGGGAGGAGTATCAACAACACTAGTAGCTCTAGTAGGGACCATTGACATGTAGAGGTATATAGAAACTATACAAGAATTACAATACAATGAGGTGATAGTCTTCAATCATTTCCCAACAAAACCTTGATGGTGTGAGTATAGATCTATCTTGGTAGGTTGTGTTATTGTGGTGACACTAGCTTAGTGGGCCACATCTGTAGTAGGACAACGAGGCACCTCAGGGGACAGGCACTAGATGGAAGTGGTAGCATAGAAGGGGCCAGTGGTATTGGTAACCCAAGGACATAGGTTATGATATGACATGTATATATGTATATGATTTTGATACCACCTTGTGAGCCAATGCAGTGAGATGTATATATTTTGAGAGAGAGATACACATTATTAGATGTATTATTTTATTTTGATGAGACATGATGTATATGACTTTTATGATGATATATAGATGTTATTTTATAGTTTGTGGTTTATGGTTTTGATGTTTATTATCTATTATGATTATGATTATGATTATGATATGTGGACTCACTAGTTTAAGCATGTGATGATTATGGATGATTTTTATGATGAGTGCTTATACATGATTATGATGATGCTTTATTTTATATATGGTTATGATGTTTTAATAATGGATATGATCAAGGATATGTGATGTGGTTTATGACTATGATGATGTGATGTCTATGGTGTTATGATTTATAGTTATTTTGCTGATGATGATAGCACATAAATTAAGTTAGATAATAAAACTAAATGTGGGAAAAGAGATGAAAATCATGGTACATACATCTAGGTGAGTACATGAACCAATTATGAGAGGATAAGGAGAAGACATGATGCTTCTTTGTTGGTAAGGACTAAAAAAACCAAAGTTATATTGGCTTAAGAAACATAATCCCTTCAAATGCTTCACATTAGCATGCATTGGTTGGTAAAAAGGTGTTTTGATCACATCATGTCAAGTAAGCTCATGAATCCCTTGATTTTTAAATGGCACAGAGGGGAGAAAGGTGATAGGTGGTGTGAAGGGTAGTGTAACCTCTTATGGGTTGGTTTTCCCCTTCAATAGGTGACTTAAGAACCATAAAATATAGTCCATGTCTTAATCTAAGGTGTAAACTAATCGATGCAACAAGTCTAATGATGCTATATATGTGAAAAATGATTGCAACTTTCTTAGGATAACTTGTTCTTGATTTTGATATAGGGTCTTTTTATTGGTTTGTTTTGATGGGTTTATGAAATTGATCAATGCAAGAAGATTTAAATGATTTATTTTGAAAAATTTGACTTAGGCATCCTTCAAGTGAGTGGTTTATGTTTGGATTTGTTCATTTTGGTGGTTGTCCTTCAAGGGAACAGTCTATCTTTTTAAGAAATTTAGTTTTTGGGAAGTTATCCTTCCCAAGAGCAATTTTCATGCTATAGATATTTGACCCAAGTGATATATAGGGATCCCAAATTGTTTTGATGCTAGGTTTAGACATGGACAAGTCTATATAGGCTTAGAGGTTCGCATTTATGAGGTAAAAAACCTAGAGGATAAGAAGGTTAATGATAGGTTAAAGGGGTGGTTTTTAGAGATAATAACCATGGGATTCCATCTAATTAGGAAAAAAAATTATCCATGATAACCATGCCATGGGTAGATCCATGGTACCCATATTTGGAATTAGGCTATGATTGTGATAGTTAATCACATGGTTCTATATGGTAGTTAGTTGTATTCAAAAGGATGGGATGAAGGTGTAAGGAAGGTGAAAATATCATAAATCAATGGACAAGATTAAGTTAGACAAAAGGTGAGTTTGATCCTTATTTGACAAAAGAAAGGATGAAAATATGATGCATTGAGAGACTCAAGTTCTTATTTTCCTTTGAGAGAGGATAAATGATAAGCTCCTGATCCATAATTATGGGTTATGATGTAGGGACCAATCTAATTGAAATCAAATTCACCTTACTTACTTTTTTCCATATTGGTTACATGTTAATTCTCCTTTAGAATGAGGTCTCCAATGTTAAACTCTTGTTCTTTCAAGTACTTGTTATAGGTGTGCTTAACTCATTATTGATAGATATGAATATGTTTAAACATAGCTAGGTAGCACTCATCAAGTATCTCAAGTCATGCTAGATGCTCTTGATGATAGTCACTCTAAAAAATTAGGTCTTTCAATGATATGAAAAGAGAGGGAATCTAGAATTTAAGAGGCAAGACTACCTCATCTCTAAAGGCTAAAGAGAAAGGGGTATCACCCATAGTGGTTGAAATACTAGTACGATAGGCCCACAAATTGAGGGGGATGTACAAGTGCTAATCTTGACCAGAAGTATTGACCACCTTGGTTAACATTTTTTTGAGGGTTTTGTTAGAGGCTTATGCCTATCCATTTTCTTTTGTACGGTAAGGCAAAGAAAATCTTAACTTGGTGCCAAATACATCATAAATACCATGGACTTGTTTGTTTTTTAAATATTTTACATTGTTAGTGATGATCTTATGGGGAACATCAAAATTACAAATGATATAATGATTGATTAAGTTGACTATCTTGTCAGCTTTGGTCGAGATAAGAGGAATAGCCTCCACTCGGTGAAATACTCAGTGGTAGTCATGATGGAGTGGTGTTGATATGAAGAATGAGGATTGATTTCCCTAATGATATCTAGTCCCTATTGTAAGAAGGGCCAAAATTCCTTGGATACTTGAAGGCCATGGTTCATTTCATGATGTAAATTGGCATGTTATTGACATTTAATATACTTTTTCACATAATCACAATAGTCTTGGTTGAGGGTGGGCCAATAGTAGCTGAGGTGAAGGATACATTTGGTGACAACTAGATCACTAAAGTTTCCCCCACAAATCCCTTCATGCATTTCCTTCAAAGCATAGGAAGCTTTATGGATGCATAGACAATGGATAATAAGGCTATTAAAACTACGTTTATAAAAGATTCCCCCTTATATTTTATAATGATGGGTACTCTAAATAAAGGTTCTCTAGGCATTACTCAAGAAGTTGGGAGGAATGATGTCAAGGTTGAGGTAGTCAAAGGTTTTCTCATAACAAATGTTCAATGGATATTTCTCCATAGTAAAAATGGTAGGGAGGTTGGAGTGGATATAAGAGGGTGTGATAAAATGATGAGTGGTGAAAACAAGCATAGAATTGATAGGCACAGATAGGATCTGAGAAGCAATGGAAGCCATTGTATCCACAAAATTGTTGGTAGATTATAGAATATATTAGAAAAGTTAATGATCAAATGATGCTAAGAGTACATCTACTAGGTGTTTTTACTATTACAAGACATCATTCTTACATTGTTAGGATCCATTGACTTGGTTGACCACAAGTTGGGAATCACCAAAGACATTGATCATAGTAACTCCCAAGGCTAGAGTGGTTTGGAGACCTATTAATAGGGATTTATACTCAACCATATTGTTGGTACAATCAAAATCAAGCTTGAAAGAAAGAGGAATAAGTTCATCATCTAGGGGAATGATAATAACTCTAACAGCCTTACCATGTTGGCATTTTGAGCCATCAAAAAACATGGTCATTTGATAGCTGACATCCTCTTGAGAAAGAGTTAGGATGGACTCATCTAGAAATGCAAGATGAAGTGGTTGGTTATATGGAAAAGGAGCTTCAACCAATTGATCAATAATGACTTGCCTTTTAATAGACTTCTATTGGAGGAACTCAAGTTCAAAATCATCTAATACCATGATCCACTTAGCTATGAGTTGGTTTTGCTATGGTTTAAAGTGCATGTACTTGAGTGGTTCAGTGTTGGTGATGACAAAGGTTTTGTGATTGAGGAGGTAATGGTGATGTTTGGAAACCATAAATACTAAGGCAAGGCAAAGCTTCTTGTTATGGGTGTACTGATTCTCATACTCTATAAGTATTTGACTTATATAGTAGATAGCTTGATCTTTATTTTATTCATCATGATGAGCAAGTGTTGCCCCTAAGCAATGGTCAATGGCAGAGATATAGAGGTAGAAGGGTTAATCTTATTTAGGAGGGATAAGAATGGATAGAGAAAGAAGGTATTCTTTAAGTAAATCAAAGGCTTGTTGGTAGTCCTTAGTTAAATTAAAATATGTATCTTTTTTGATAATATGGTGAAAGGGTTGACATTTATCTAATAACTTAAAAATGGAGTGATGAATGGATTGGAGATTCTCATGTAGGCTGTAGAGTTGCTTAAGGTGGGTAGGAGGAGGCATCTCTAAGATTGATTTGATTTTTGTGGGATCAACTTTGATTCCTTAAAGAGAGATGATAAAGCTAAGAAGTTTTCTAGATAAGACCTAAAAAATGCATTTCTTGGGGTTGAATAAGATATGGAAATGCACTAGGTGCTCAAATATAATGTTGAGAACTTCTAGATGATCTTTGTGATATTTAGATTTCCCAAGGAGATAGTCTACATAGTCCTCTATGATTTTATGAATGAGATCATGGAAGATGTAGGTCATCACATGTTATTAAGTTACTCTAGTGTTTTTCAGACCAAATGGCATGACCCTATAGCAGAAGGTTCCCCATGGGGTGATGAAAAAAGTCTCATGCTGATCCTTGGGACAAAACAAGATCTAATTATATCTTGAGAAACCATCCATGAGAGATAAAATCTCATGTTCAACTATAATATCAACAAGTTGGTCAATGCTAGGCAAAGGGAAGTCATCCTTTGGATAAGCAAGGTTGAGGTCATGAAATTCAATATAGAGGTGAAGTCCCCTTATGGGTTTGGTGATAGGAATGATTTTGGAAACCCATTGAGGATAGTCAATTTGTTGGACAAAGTTGACAGACAAGAGGTGATGAAGATATTATTTTACTATAAGGGTGATGCAAGGATACATCTTACAAAGCTTTTATCTAATATTCTTAGCATCATGATGGATGATGATATTGTGGAGAGCTATGGAAGGTTTGATTCTAGGTATATCCTAATAAGACCAAGCAAATGCTATGTTTTTGTCATGAAGGAAATAAGGGTAATCTTGTTGCTTCATGGAATCTAAAGATTGACAAATATTTACAATATGAGGGTTATCCTAAGTACCCAAGTTGACATAGATAGTGGATTCATTCAACATGGTTTGGTTTTGAGGAAGAGATTTGTAGATAGAAGAATCCCCTACACCTAGATAAGTGAAAATGGAATCATCATATTGATGTTGGATGGTGTGGATGGTAGGAGAATCATTTTCACCATTTTAGGATGAACTAGAGGAAAGGTTTTATTTTAGACTCCAAATAGGAGAAATTAGAGGTAAATAGTTATGTAGAAGAGGTGGTAGAGGAAATAAGAATCAGATGATCAAGTCCCCCATAGATGAAATTGGTTTGGTGGTTGGGAATCTTGAAAAGAATGATGGTTCCAATATTAGGATCATAAATAGGATTATGATCAAGATTAACATACTCTTGAGGAGTAGGGAATCATATAAGGCCAAAATATGATATTCTCCTAGTGACAAATGTTGGAACATGGATTCCAAGGGGTCCTCAATGGGGATTTAAGAATAAGGGATAAAAGAGCTAGTTGAATCTTCACCGATGGTAAGAGTGGGGTTATTGTTAGTTAGTGGTGAAATGAATGAGTGATGAAGAAAAATATCATTTGGTTAATATGTCATGTTGTAAGATGCAAAAGGACTAGGGTCAACTTGTATGGTGATGACCTGACCCTCATGTTTGAACTTGACACATTAATGCAAGGTGGATGGGACATAACTCATGGAGTGCATCTAAGGGCATCCAAGTAAGGTGTTGTATTAGACCTCACCTTTTACAATGTATAAGATCTTTGAAAGAATGTAAGGTCCTAATCAAATGTGGATGATGACTATTTCTATGGTTTTAGCCATGGTATCATTAAAGTAATGGAGGATCATGGTGGTATTTGACATGATATTATTTGGCAATTAGAGTTGGTCATAAGTATGAGAGGAGATAATATTAATAACAGCTCCCCCATCAATCATCACCATTTTATATATGTTTTATTGATATATGCAATGATGAAAAGAAGTGGATATATATCCTTGGGGTGGATAGAAGGTATCTCTAAATCCTTTAAGGTGACAAGGGTGGAGAGTTAAAGAGCACCAACAAGGGCAACAGGAGGTTGAGGGTCTTTGGTTTGGACCTATATAGATTACAGGTCCTTTATCAATGCTTGGTAGTGATGGGGTGAGGTTTTGATTAGTTAATATAATCTCATCTTCACTGGTGTCTAATTAAATTATTTTATAACTACTCATTGGATAGATTTAGAAGGGTTGAAAGGAGAGGCACCCAAAATGGATATTTTAGGTTTTGGTGATGGTAAAGGCAAAGGTGCTAGATTTTGGTTAGAAGGTTGAGGGGTGGAAGGATATGTCCATAGAATGGATACTTTGGCCTTTCCATTATTATTTTGTTGGGTATGATATTGGGTGACCTTATGGATAGTGTGGATGAGGCAAGGTGTTGGGATATAAGGTTTCTTTGATTCCTCCTCACTCTTGGATGAGAGTGTGGGAGTAAGTGTTAGATAGGTTTATTTGGTGGTTGGGTTGATAATGGGATTAAGGGATGTTCATATAATAATAAATCATCCTCATCTTATAAGTTATGGACAAGTTCTTGGAGGGATTTACAATTCTCTGTGTCATGTCTAAGTGTCCTATTGTATGAGCAAATTAAATTATCATCAAACCAAGATGGTTTAGGACTTGAAGCGTCAAATGATTTGATAGGTGGTAGGTTTAAGGAATAAGTTTGTAAAAACCTTTACAAAATGGTCAAATAATATTCAAGCAAAGGTGTTAAGGGTAGTGGGCTATTGGTTTTCGAGGCAAGAGCCTTCTTAGAAGTAGGCTTCACCACAAAAGTTATGGGTGGTAGAACAGTTTTAGTAGGTAGGTTTGATTGGGGTTGTTTGTGTTGGATGTTTTTAAGGTGAAAAATTTAGAGGTGGGTGATTGAGATGATGAAGGTTTGGAAGTAGGTGGGTAGGTAGAGGTAGATAGTGTAGTTAAAAATGATGGGGAGTTTGATGTTTTGGAGGGGGTAGGTAAAGGTAAAAAAAGAGGAGGAAGTTTAGTTTGGGTATTTTTAGGAGGATTCACCTTATTAATATAAATATTATCTCCTAGGATATAATAAGTATGGGGTCCCAAGATAGAAGGTAAGATGGAAGGAGGTGGTATGGTTCTAGTTCTAGGTGGGAGTTTGGGTGGATCCACCTTCTTGGTTGGTTTTGTTAAGGTTTTTTTGGTGGACTAGATGGGTGTAAATCCAAATTCAAAGATGGGAGGATGAGGATAGGAGTAGGAAGTACCCCTAGTTTATTGATAGTTTTGATTAAAGAGGTGTAAGGTGATTTGATAATTTTGCATAGAGGTGGTTTGGATGGTTCCCCCATGATTTTGGAGGGAGAGGTATTTGATGAAGGGGTTGAGGTGATGATAGGTTTAAGGGTAGGTGTGATTGAATATGGGGTGGATGAATGTGATGTTTAAGCTTCATCCTTGTTTTTATATGGGAGCACAAGATGGTGCCAAAAGGTGGCTCAATCTGTATCAAGTTGAGAAGAGAATTCTAGGCTTTGGATCTTTCTAGAGATGGTTTTGTAAATTTGTTTGGTTTCTTGGGTATTATATTCAAAGATTATAGCCATAGGTTGAGGTAAGGGAATGGTTTCATGATAGTTCCAAGATTCGAGAGGATGTTTCATCCATTGAAAGAATATATAAGGTGATCTCTCCTTTTGGAATGGTTTCCAAAGAGAGAATAGGTTATTACATTATGGGGGAGGAGGGCGTGATGGAAATGGTTGCCTCCTTTGGTGCTTCTATCAAAGTAAAGGTGGGTAATATTTTTATCTCATCAATTCAAGGAGAGGAGATGGTTTCTTCCTTTTTTGTGTATCCAAAGGAATGGGGGGGGGGGTTTATTCCACCTCTTTAATAAGTGGAGTAGATGAAGAGGTGGTTAAGGTAGTGGTTTCCTCAATGATAGGTTCATTGATAACTACATTGACCATATGGATCTCATGATCATGAAATGATTCTAATTTATTGTCATCATGGTGGGTAAAAGGGGCATGATTGGGACAATATTATCAAAATATGTCAAGTGAATAATTTTTGTGTACATTGGGATTTCCAATGTAAGTTATCCCTTATCAATCAAATTTTGGACAATGGTTTTGAAGGTGTTACACCTATTAATTTCATGTCCAATGACATGATGGAAATTACAAAGATCATTCTCATTATACCAACCAATCATAGGGCAAGAAACATCAAATTATTGGGGAGGTTTTATGGGGAGAAGTTTAATGATATTAGCTTTGAGCAACTTATACAAAATTGAATCATATGACTCCCCAAGAAGAGTGTATTATTTTTTGATAGTCTCATTTTGATTTTGGGTCTATTGATTGGAGGAGTTAGAGGAGTTGGTTTAGTTGGGTTGGTTAACAACCAGTGGTGGAGAGGTTTTAAGGAAAACCATATTTATGGCTACATTTGGTTTAGTGTTAGGGTAGTTAGATTGGTTAGTCATTTTAGATGGGGAAGGATCATTGGATTTGATGTTAGAGTTTTTATTTCTTAGTTTCAACTTCCCTCATCGATGGCTCTAATTTCTAGTTTGCATGCCATGGTGAAATCCTCATCAAAATTTCTGAAGATTTGAACCTATAGAGTAGGGGCAATGTGTTTGACACAAGCTTGAGAGAAAAGTTAAATCAACTTGGGTTGGGGAAAAGAGAAGGGTATCTAGTTTATAAGACCTCTCCATTGATCTATGTAATCAGCCATTGATTTTTCATCAAATTGCCTGATGGAGTAGAGGTTGGTGATAGAGACTTCCTTAAATATATTGATCTAAAAGTGGTCTAAAAAAGTTTGGGTGAGTTGGGAAAATTAAAATATGGAGTTCTTAGTGATATCACTATACCAATCTAATGTTGGTCTAGATAGAGACATAGGAAAGGTGTAAAGGAGGAGAGTATCATCGTAGGCAATCAAGTAGCAAGAATGATGAAATGCTCTTAAGTGTTGTTGGGGGCCCTCCATGCTTTTGAATTTAGAAAATTTGGGTAATTCCCATTGAGGATGGTGAGGTTAGATAGGGATGGATGGGTGAATAGTTTCATTATATATTTGGTCGTAAGACAAGAAGTTATGAGCCCCACAAATAGATGACTCTAGGTTGGTCATTTTTTCCATCAACAATTTAAACAAAAATGTTTGGGTTTGGGGAGTTCCATAATTGTGTGTTAAGTTTTATTGAGGTTTGGAGGATTTAATATATGGATAACTAGTATAAGGTTGATAGGATGACACATGTTGGTACATGGCTATTAAGGGTTAGGATAATGCCACATATAGGCTAATAGGCACAAGAGGTTGGGTGGAAGGTGGAGATATATATCCTTGTGGATTAGGAACATAATGTGGGTAGGGTGTCATAGGTATTTTTTCAGGGGTTGATGTGGGTTGGTTGGGAGGTATGGTTATATTGGTATATTAGGGAATTAATATGGATTGGGTTGGAGGTATGAATGGTTTAGTTGGTTGGGGGTGAATGGTAACTATGGTACCAATAGGTAGAAGGGTAGAGGGTATAGAAAACACCACATTTTGAATTGGGGTGGATATTGGTGGGTTAGAAGTGATAAGGGGAATAGTGGAAACATGAGTAGAAGGTATCCCCATGGTGGGAGGAGCATGGGTAACAAGAGGTGAGGTTGCCCCTATGATTTATGGGTTGGTTGATGTAGGGAGTGTTTGGTTATTGGTTAGGTTGTTTTATTGAGTTTGGGTAGAGGTAGTGGATGAGATATTGGTGGAAGAAAATTCTTGAATGATCATAGGTTGGTTAGAGGTAGTGGAAACCGTAAGATGGGGAGGCATCCCATAAGGTGGATCACTAGGAGAAATCAAAGCATGGGTACAGTAAGATAAAGTGTTGAGGTAAGTTAGATGGCCACATGGTTGTTATCAAGGAAGGTGGAAAAATATACATCACTTTGGACAACTATCTGAGGTATACTCCATAGAGTAATAATAAGAGGAAGATGGTTCTTGGTTGGTTTGGTTCCTCAACTTTTGTCTAGTAAAAACCATATGAGGAATATAAATGAATAAAGGAAAGATCACAACTCAAAGACAAAGCAAATAAATAAAAATATATCAAATTAATAAAAAAAACACACTAGAGGGCATTTAAAATCTTAGGGTACCTTTTATCCTACCTTTGGCTTATGCCTTAATTAGAAAGTGTGAAGAAGAACTTGGTTTGCAAAATAGGTACTAGAAATGAAGTGTAAGGTTGGTTTTGGGTGTTTAAGGATCTCAAAAGAATTTGTGTTGGAAATCAATGCATGGCTTCGTATTGGGGCCTACCCCCTCCCTTCACACACCACATCGATAAGGTTTTGAGGTTCTTAGCTAGTATATACTAATTTCTAGAGTGTAAACTCAACCAGAGAGCTAAGTTTTGATTTTTCTTCTTGGTAATGACCTCCAAGTAAGATAGCCAAAGGGTAAAAGTGATCTACTAGGATATAAAACCCTAGTTAGGCCTTATACCAATTTTATGATGTTTTGATTGATTTAAGTGGTTTGGTATGGTGTGTGATAAATAAGTGAAGTTACAATTAAATTACTTTAATTTTAACTATGTGAGCTAAACATGCAAGAAATCAATGTATGCAAGGTTTATTTAATACCCAAAACAAAATTTTATTTCTTTATATGAGCATAGAATAAGGAAGAAAAGGGCACCTAGATGCTACTAGGTCCTATTGGGTGTGCCAAAATGTTTCTCTTAATTTTAGTTTATTTTATTGGAAAGAAGAAGTAAGAAACTAGATAAGGGTATGGTATAAGAACATATTTGTTTGTGTGCACATGATCTAGATGATTATGAATAACTTCTCTTTATCTTGGTAATAATGACTTGTAGATAAGAAATCACTAATGTAAATGGGTTGTTAGATGGGTAGCAAGGTGGATTTCCTAGCATGATCTAGATCCATGAAGCATGAGCTTACTAGGAGGCTATCAATCCATTCTATTAGAATAGTTAAGTTGAAAGAGATAGAGATGATAAATTAATTGCATCAAATGATAGAAAATATTGAAAGGGAATGTAAGAAGAAATAAATGATTTATAAAATAAATAGACTAATGAAGCAAATAGTTGATCAATACTAATTCTAAATAGGTCAAGCTGGGTTTAAAAAATAGGTAGAGATTTTGTGAATAGGTAAAAGGGTAGAAAGTATAATTTGGTTGGGATTAAGTAGCTGTAAATAAATTTCTTTTATTTCTTACCACATCGATCATCGGTAGTTGGGATGACCACAGATGGATGGGTAACTATTGGTGGTTGAAGGTGACCATCAATGATTAGGGTGACCTTCAATGATTAGGGTGACCATCAACACTTACTGTAGATTCTAAAGATGTTCAAAAAGGGGTTATAGAATGAGTCAAGAAGTAATTCGATGTAGTCATATAAAATGTCCAAATTGACACCCTATCCATAGCTCCTTCTTACATGCTCTTGTAACCCTTTTACACAACTTTTCACTTATTACCCGTCATCTGTAGACTTTTGAACCTTAATTCTAGCTTAGCGAGACTACATTTCCTAAGCCAATTCTATCCCCCCAAGTTTTTAGCCTATAATATAGGAGTGTCATACTTGGATTATAGCACTAGACCCTAGGGTGTCCCATTTTTGGTGCTCCTATCCAATCACAATTTGAGCCCAAAATGTTGTTTTCATCCAATTCCTATTCTTCATTATGTCAGCCTAGAATGAATATATTTAACCCATGATCAATAGTTCTCTATAAAATCCCATTCAAAGTTCATTTATAGAGGGAGGTGATAAATCTAAAAAAGTAAGCAAAAATACAAACAAACCACTAAATCAAATTTCCCTATTTTTTGCATACAATTGCCTAACATAGCTACAAACATATTCAAACCCTCATACTAGTCCCTAGATATCTCAAATACTATCAAATTGGCATTTTTTCATCTGCATCACACTATTGCACAAAGCACATCAAGTGGGAAAACTACATATGGCTTGATCCCTCTTCAAAGTATTGGTATGTAGGAAATGTGACCACACAAGGGGTGTGGATCACACATTTAGTGCATCTTACACACACCAACCCTACCTTTTAAGTGATTCAAATATCATTTTATCAAGCATGATGGAGGGTTAGGGTTTGAATATTTAATTATATCTATAGTGAGCTCCATTGATATTTATCAATCAAGATTTCATAGGTACGCTCACACATGAACAATGCAAAGAACCCAAAAAATTTAGGTCTCTGTGACTAGTTTGGACAACAACAGTATAAGAGGATAACAATGCCAGACCCTAAAGTGTCCTATTTTCAATGGTCCTATCCTTTCATTGAATGAAATATAGATTATTATTTGTGACACTATCCCAAACCTGCACAAATAGTTTTATACACTGCAATATCCATTTTAACCTATATTAAGCTAAGTTATATTTCTCCTAATTTATTATTAATTTTAGAAAGGCAAAAAAGACAAATAAATTACACAAATTAGGATTGTAATTATTACAAAATTATTTATTTATTTATTAATCTAGACCCTTAACTAAAATAGGAGTAAAACTCTATTACTCTAAAATAAGTTAAATCATTTGATGAACCCAACTTACTTTGTGCACAAAAAACCCCTAGAAACCCTAGGGAAAATTCCTTGATGATTTTTCCAATATTTTTCTAATTTTTTTTGCATTTTTAAATCAAAATTTCACATTTAATTTTTTAAATTTACCATAGTAATTTAAAAAAAAAAATAGTTCAAACCCTAGTTAAATTAACTCAATTCCTTTGTTTCTTGAGGTATCACCTTACATGTTTGTGATCTTCGTATCTTTTTTTATGTATATTCTAGTTTGTTATTTTTAGGACTTTATATTTCCTTTATTAGTAATTTCTTTCAATTTCATTTTGCTTATTACAACTTAATGAAAAAAATTCAATCCATTTTTGACTTATTTTCTGACTTTAACAATGACCTAATATATTGGTTTTGATGAAATTTATAAGAGGTAAATTTAAGAGATTTTAACCAAACATCCTAATATATAAGATGATATACTTAAAATACTACAAGAAGAACAAAAAAAATCAAATAATGGTTAATCCTCTCAAACCATAGAATAACCAATTGTAAATGACACTTCAAGAGTAACTATGTCTCAACAACCCCCTATAATAGCCTAACCTTCCTATGAGGTATCACCTTTTACGGCTAGTACATCTTTGTTTCCTGATATGGTTGCCCTTGTGTAAGAGATAAAATATCTTAAATCCAAGGTTATACATCTTGAATAAGGTGCCTCTAGACCAACATAGGCCTTAGATTCTTTTACTCTACTTCATACACCATTGGCACATCATATTGCTTTTATACCCTTGCCACCAGGTTTCATTCAACCCAAGCTCACTCTATATGATGGCAAGGGTGATCCATAGACACACTTGATATATTTCCATGTAGAATTCTTGTACTATATGTTAAATGACTGGTTATTAACCAAGTTATTTCCATAGAGTTTAAAGTATTATGCTCTACAATGGTTCTATAGTCTACTGAATCATTCAGTCAATGCATTCAATCCTTTAGTTGACATATTCCTAACTCATTTTAGCATTAACATAGGTTACAAGGTTTCTTATTCCAAATTTTTACAACAAAGACAAATTTTAAATGAACATCTCATAGATTATGTTCTTTGATATAAGACTAACTTGGATAAAATGACTAGCCCCATGACTGAACAAGAATTACAAGATCTCTTAAAATAGAGTCTTCTATTAGCTTTGCATGAGTCAATAATGTTCAAAAGTTTCTCTTCCTTCATTGAGTTATGTCATACAAACAAGGAAAAGGAAGTCAAATTAATTTCAATGGGCAAACTCAAGTACATAATCATATCAAAAAAATAAATAAGAGTAACAGTAAAGTCCAATTAAAATTAAAGGTTAATGATAACAACTGTCAAAATCAACCTATACTCAATGCAAATTTAGAGCCCCCTTAGCAAGTGGTTTTATCAAAAACTCCTTGATGATCCTTTACCAATCTACCAGTATATCCAACTAGAGTCTTACAACAACTATTGGAATGCAATATCATATCTCTCCCTCCTATTTGAGAAGTTGATACAACAAAGTATCTTCCATGTGGATATGATCAAAATTCATTTTATGATTTTCATAGGGCACCAGGCCACACAATGAATAGATACTTTAGTTTTAAACACAAGATACAAGACTTGATAGATGTTAACCTTATTAATCTTGGCACTCTAGTTGATCCTCCTTGGGTAAAACAAACATGGGCCAAGGCTCTAAACTTTTTCTTAAATCCTTTTCCATAACATTCTAAACAAGATATAGGGGACATATCAAGTGTTCACCATGAATATCAAGCACATCCTCTACCATATACATACCAAGCTCCTTTAGTTGAGTCACATCCTTTGAGCAACATGATCAGTGTGTATAATTCTAGAATTCTAGCTAGACCTTCCATTTCCTTCTTAGAGCAAGAGATAATTGATGATGATTTAGATTATCATGCACTCTTTATTAGATCCTACATTGATAATCATCCCATTCATAGTTTTATAAGAGATAATGGATCTAGTGTGAATGTGTGCACTATCACATTACTACAACATTTGGGATATTCAGAGTAGGATATTACCCCAACTGACATAGTTATTAGTAGATTTAGTGGGCACATACAAATTTCATTGGTTAATATTGTAATTCCTCTATAGGTTGGATCTACACATGTATAATAGTCTTTGACATATTACTTGGTTGACCATAGATATAGAAATTTTGAGCAATACCTTCTACAGTTCACAGATGCATGATATTCAATCATGTTAATCAGGTTGTTGTAGTTGGTGGGTTCCATATGAGTTACCACTACCCACTTCAGATCCATCTCCTACTTTATAGTCACTAATTTTATCTCCTCCATCAGTTCTAATTCTTCTTTCAATTTAGATTTAGACACAATCGAAGCCTTCCTTGCCAACACAGAGAGTTCATACACTTCCATAAAGGCCTATTTTAGAGTGTCCACTACATCAAAGATAGTTTCAATACTCTACATAGTTTCTACCTATAATATTTACACCTATGGTAGTATCATTGAGATCTCATACTTATACACATAGAGCACACTCTCAAAGAGCTTCTTCTACTACTAAATGGCTCCCTAAGAGCCCCACACTTGCATCAACTTCACAGAGTTATAGGTAGACTCCACAATTAGTTTATACTATAGATATTTTAGAGTATTTACAACATAAATAGATTTTAGAAGCATAATCTCAACCCTTCCATTGTGCTTTATGATAATGCACGATCCCTCTCTTTGATACAAGACACCATGATATGGAGTCTCTTATGAGACTCATTAGTTAGTATCATTTCTTCCCAGTCTTTCTTGTATAAAGTTTTTTTACTTAATTGTACATAAATTATTTCAAAATACCAAAAATAGTACAATATTTCAAAACATCAAAAATACAATAACATTCAAATAACTCAAAACACAAAAATGTTTTGATTGTATGCATTATCCATGCTTTACATTTCTACTACCATGCTAGACTTACATTTTGTTATTCTATGATATTATTTGTTGATTTATATACATTACCATGCTTCACTTGATCTTATTTGAGTGTGTGGAGTGACACCTAAATCCTTGATTGCTTCACTCTATCCATTGAGGGGGCATCCTACTTCTACATTAAAGACATATATCAACATATCTACCCACTGGGGGCATCTTATACATGACTAAATCATCTAGGCTATGTCATTAATACAACATACACTTTAGTTATCATGTTTATGTAAACTACTTACTAGATTACATATATTTCTCTATCAACACTCACTAGTATATAACACGTGTATTTCTTAGCATCTACCTAGTCTTGTACTCCATGTTTTGCATACTTTTTACTTCTTGATTTTATTAGTTAGATGTGATAGTATTTATTGCATTTACATGCTTTCATTTCTTTCTTTGAGTAGCTAGATGTGATTGTATTTTTTAGTTCTTATTTTGTCTCTTGTGTGTGCCTTAGGGCATTTTCCAATATCCTTTTCTTGTGCTCTTTTATGTGCTTGTGGCCATTATTACAACATTTCTTGTTTTTAATTGTATGTGTATGTGGACATTTGAACATGAATTATATGATTTCTAGTTTGAGTTACATGTGCCCATGTCCCTTATTTTCTTTCCCCCTTGGTCATTTTAGTATGATTTTTGCTTCTTTCCTTGCATACTTGTTGCTTATTTGCTTCTCAATTATTGTAATGACATGACCCACATCATGCATTATCTTGATTTCTTGGTGCCATGATGGACATCATGCTCCATCCCTCCTTGACAACTAACAACTAACATTTCTAGTTTTAATTTAGTATACTACACATGCTATTACATTATTACATCTATCTAAGCACACCCATGTTGATCTAACAATCTACAATACAAAAATATGTTATATCTTGAGACATCTTTTTTATTATCATTGTTATATCATCTATTTTCATAGCATAACACACTTGTAAATCTATTTCTTCTCAAGACAATCATTTCAGTGTCTTCATTCCTACCCTCAAAAGAGGGGGCAATAAATAGGGGTTTTGTCATAGAGATTAGAGCCTTATATTGATAAAAAAATGAGGTTTTAGAACACTCAAATCAACATCCAGAACCAAAACTAGGTAGAACAGACTAAGAAAATAGAGATGAAAATAGAATAGTAATCAAAAATACCAAAGGACAAGAGAAACATACTTAAATTATAACACCAAATAATAAAGTATCATGTTTTTAGCACTCCTATCCAAATAGCAAAAAACCTAGATTTTCCAAAAATAGATAGAAAGGTAAGTTCAATTATAGTTTTGTCAACAATAGTTTAGTTTAGATTGGAAAGCTTTAGTAAAAAAATCCTTAGATAATATAGATATAAGGGGAATCATGCATGACATGATGGCTCCTGCTTCCAATTTTAGATTGGGTAGTTGGTATAACTTCTAAATCAGAATCCATGTTATAGACACTAGTGATTGGGGGTAATGTGCATGGCACATTTGACGTATTTTATTTTTTATTTTAGTACATTACCAAGGTATTATTATCAATTACATTCCTTATTCCATCTACAGGTGGTTGGCATCATTTCAAAGTGGATTTCATATAAGCCTAGTTCCTAATTTTGGAGTGGCTTTTATACAAGCCTAATCTCCACCTTTCAAAGTGGCCAAGATTGGCCTAGTTCTCAGTACACATTGAGCTATCCATGACACATTTTTAGATTTCAAAAAATTAGTGGGATTTATTAGCCATCTCATATGACCCACATTCATGTCGGTATCATTTCATAGGTTCATTTAGTGGGTGATGATGGAGCCAAAGGGCCAACCTTTGTATTCTTGAGCCACTCTCAGGGAATTGAGCACTTATCTCAATTTGTAATATTACTCTTCATACAATACATACCCAAAATCACTCAAACATCACTCAACATCATAATACATTTTTTATTAGTTCGCATACCCAGTGAGGTGTATATATTCCTTTCTCTTCCTCTCTTTCTTACCTAGATTTTATATGTTCTTATTTTAGACACAACATGTCTAGTAAGAACTAATCTATTCTTTGTTTTCTCTTGTAGATTTACACTTCATGATGTGATATCTCTATGCACACTTATTATCACACATTTTCATGGGCTTCACCCTTATATATAAGTTCATGTACATTTTCTACTTTTCTTTTATCTTAGTATTTCAGTTTGTTGCATCACTAGAATAAAGGGGGGGGCAAATGTAGTCATATAAAATGTCAAAATTAGTAGTTTGAGTGTGGCTTGTGACACCATATCCATAGTACCTTTTTGTATGCTCTTTTGACCCTTAAACACATCTTTTCACTCATTACCAATCATCTATATACTTTTAAACCTTGATTCTAGCTCAAACAAAGTGCATTTCCAAAGCCAATTCTATCCCCCTAGGTTTTAAGCTTGTATGATAGGAGTGTTATATTCGGATTATAGTGTTAAACCCTAGGGTGTTCTATTTTTGGCACTCATATCTAATCACACTTTGAGCCCAAATGGTCATTTTCATCCGATTCCTATTCTTCATTATGTCCACCTAACATGAATACATTTAACCCATGATCAATAGTTCTTTATAAAATCCCATTCAAAGTTCAGTTATAGATTGAGGTGAAAAATATTATAAATCAAGCAAGAATAAAAACAAACCACTAATTCACATTTCTCTATTATCTACACATAGTCACCCAACATAGCTGCAAACATATTCAAACCCTTATACTAGTCCCTAACTATCTCAAATACTATCAAATTGGCATTTTTGCACCTGAATCACACTATTTCATAAAGCACATCAATAGGGAAAACTAAATATGATTTGATCCCTCTTTAGAGAATTGGTATGTAGGTAGCATGTCTACACAAGGAGTGTGGATCACATGTTTAGTTCATCTTACACACATTAACTCCCCATTTTCAAGTGATTAAAATATAATTTTATCAAGCATGATGGAGGGTTAGGGTTTGAAGATTAAATCATGTCAACAATGAGCTCTATCGACATTCAACACTCAAGATTTCATAGGTAGGCTCAAACAAGAACAACATAAAGAACCTAGAAAACTCAATTCTATATAACCAATTTAGATAATAGCAATAAAAGAGTACAATAGTGTTAAACCCCAAATTATCATATTTTTAGTGGTCTTGTCCTTTCATCAAATGAAAGCTAGATTCTGATTTATGACAGTATCCCATCCCTACATAGATAGTTTCTGACCTTGCAGTAGTTATTTTAGCCTATTTTAAGCTAAGTTATGTTTATCCTAATTTATTTTTATTTTTAGAAAGGTAAAAAAGACACATAAGCTATACAAATGGATATTTTAATTATTATAATATTATTTACTAATTTATTAATCTAGACCCTTACCTAAAATAAGAATAAAACTCCATTATTCCCAAATAAGTTAAATCATTGGAAAATTGGTTAAGGTTTGGGGGTTAGAAGGTATGATTTAGAAGGGTCTAATTAATAAGAGATGTTCGAAACCAAATGAACAAAACTAAAAATAAGAAATGTACCTAGTTTGTTTCTTGATGGTTGATGGTAGGATGAGAAGCAATTTTGGTAGAGTAATAGTGCCTAAGGGTTACAAATCAACTATGGCAGAGTAACAGGTCTCTATTATGCTAGCTATTTGGCTAGAAGGAAGACCTATAAAATAAAATCTTGATTAAGAAACTCTTGATATTTATTGGCTGGTAGCTTGATTTGATGGATGATTGTATACTTTCTTATAATGATCATTCACCTCCTACTCCCCTTATTTTATAGGCAAAGAGAGATGGAGGTAGAAGGTTCCCTAGGAGGTTTGGTTGATGGTTTCAATGATTTGTGAAATGGATAAGGTGGATATATTAAATTTTTCCATGTTAGCTTAAGTTGTTTTGGTTTAGATGGGGAAGACGTGACTATCAGTGGTTGAGCTTAATCATTAGCTATCATGGTAACCATCAGTGGTTGAAGGTGACCATCATAAATCAAGGGTTGAAGAAATTTGGGTTAAAAGGGTAAGTTAGTGAGTTACTTATTTAGGTAGATAACATGACTCAGGGTCTGATGGGTTAGTTATTGGGTTTTCCAACTTGTGTTTATAGTTGGGAGAGGTTGGGTGATCCCTAAGGGGTCTCAAGTTATCTTTACATCTAGAACCATTGTGTGGGAATTTTTATGGTCTACATTTAGTTCACAATTGGCTGTAAAATATCAACTTTGAACAAATTATGGTCCTCACAAGATGGCTCTTGAAGAGATAATGGTTCTTGTTTTGGCTCAAAGATTGGTACCAAATTTATAAAGTTGAGAACATTTAGTTTAATGTGAAAAATGGTTTATGGTTCAATAATGGGCTCTCTAAAAATTAGAATATTAAAAAAGGTATCAACAATAAATGGTTTATCAAATGGATTCTCTTCAACAATATGCTTAATAAATATAAGTGATGGGCATAGAATGGTAATGACTAAATGTTTTAGAGTTTGGTTGTTTTCACAAACCAGAGGAGGAGGTCATAAAATGGTAACTTTAATGTATTTTGGATCTATATTGATCACACAAGATGAATGAGAATAGCCTAAAATGGTAACATGTGCATGTTGTGGATCTTGATCACTCATACAAGATGAAGGGGTATAACCTAGAATGGTAACCTTTGAGCATGGTGTGTAAGTCAAAGGAGGATATCCAAAAATAGTAACATTAAATCATGGTTCACAAATCAAAGGGTAAGGATGGGGATTATGCACACAAAAAATGGATTGGTTTTCAACAAATAAACTCAAATAAGGTGGCATACTCAAACAAGACAGAGTGTTCATGTCCACCATAAAAATGATCTACCTCGCAAGTAAGACCAAAAGAGAACCCATTACCATTATACCTTAACATCATGTCTAATTTTTTTTTCTATACATTTGAACAAGGTATGTGTTTTGATCTTTTTCTAAACAAGGTGACTAGGTAACAAAGATACTATAATAAGGAGGATGATGTAGTACCACACATAATTATAAGAATTATGTTCATAAAATTACTCAACATTTGGTAGAATTAAATCATATGAATTGGAAGAGGGTATGATAACTCAAAAATCTAAAGTGTAAACTAGTAGACCAAAGACTAGATTTAGAGATACATCAATACCATAGAAACTAGTTCAACTTTGATGAGTTACTACTAGGAAACTAGAATAAAGCCCTTTAGATTAGGAAAGAGATAATTCAAACCAAGAAACTCAAGATTTAGAAACATGAAATAATTCCTAAGTATAAAAATAGAACCAAATGGGTAACACAACACTACCACATGGTAATAGGAATGGTAATATAATTTGTTTTCTATAACTTAGAGTGCAAGCAATACACAAGATGACCTAACTTCACCAATGATGAAAATTATAATGAGTCTATAAATAGCCTTCAATCAAAATTGGAAATTAAACCCAAGTTCCCTCAAGTCAAGTGAAAATGGTGAACCCAATTTAGCATGTCAACCTTATGAACTTAAAAAGGTGTAATTTCGAATTTGAGCTATCAATGAATGAATTAAATATAGTTTGTTAATTATTTTAGACTCAAATGGGTAGCATAACTACACCATTTTTATATGATAAAATGTTTAAGATGACAAATTTGAACAAGGAAAAGATTGATTTTTACTTGGATATCATAATGCTTTCTTGTTCAAGAAATTGCTGGACAATGTGCTTGGTTTTGACATTTGTTTAAAATAAAGTTTTGACTCAAATCAAGGACCAAGTAATCTAATACTAAAAAGACAAATGCAACTAAGTAATCATCCTAAACCCTAAACTAACAAGGTTTACTTTGTATTGTTGAATTTCATCTATATACGTACACTTAGAAGGAAATTAAGTGTTCATCCAAAATAAAAGTGCATTATATAGTATGGTATTTTACACCCCCCTTCTTCCAAGTTATAATACGGAGACATGGTCCTTTGTATACACCTTGCATCAATAATACTCTGTATCAAGTGGGGATTTATAAAACTTATAAGTTATGATTGTTTATATGGTCCCAAGTATGGCTAACACAATGGATGAAACACATCAATTAGATCTATGTCAAACAGCTTGTTGTGAAAAGGTCTTATCCTTTTCACAACAACTACATCCATCAATTTGTAAATGTAATTTTATGTCCTAAATGATCATACATTGTGGGATATCTTACCATTAATGGATATGGTTTAACTACTTCAACCACCATCCCAATAGGGTGATCCCAATTTATATTACCCCCCCCCCCCCATGAAGAGTATTTGAAGACAATTCTAGGAGATGAAGCCTTGGGTCAAAGTTTTCCTATATAACTCATGAGAGGTAATGACATCCCCCTCACAAACCAAAATGCATGAAATAAAAATCTATGTAAAAAAATTTAGGGTTGTTTTTAGATCACCCAAACCATACAAGTTTTGGGGAGAGCCTACACAACTTCCTTTTATGCCTTGGACAAAGGCATAATTTCAATAAAAAGGTGCTTTTGATCACCTGAGTTCCTTATAGGGGATGGGGGGAGAGCATACATGAAAAATTAATTTTACTCAAATAATCTAATTAATCAAGATATGATTTGCATAAAATAAACACACTTTGTAAAAAAATATTGTAACTTTAAAGTGAGTTAGGTTTTAAGCACTTAAAATGAAGTGTTTGGTGGTGTTCTTATCCCATTGGCTTTAGTTTACAAATACTTTTAAAAACAACAACTTAAAAAATAAAATAAACCATCTAATTCCTTTTAAACACCAAAGATAAGGTTCTTAATTCCTTTTAAAACTCCAAAAGGAAATGTGAAAAGACTTAGTTATGGTCAAATAAACACTTTTCCTCATAGGTCTTGCAATAAAAAATAGATAGTCTTGTGTAGCTTTGAATTACAATTGCAAATGAGACAAGTAACTTTGTATTTATTTCTCTTGGGTTTATGTTTTTTTTAAAACACAGAGACTGATGTTAGTCACTATTAACTAGTGCTGATTCCTATAAGACCGTGGCCAATTGTAGCCCAACTGTGGTTGGTAAAAAATAATCGATAATGGTCACCTATGATCTCAAAGGTAAAAATTTTATTCTTTAAAATATTTTTTAGCTCACTTGTTAGAATAAAAAATCAAAAGAAAACCTTTTATTTCAAGATATGTTTAGACTAGAGACTTATAAAACTCAGTTTGTTAGAAACAAAATTGAATAAAGATCTAAAATTTAAAATTATTAGTTGTATTTACCATACAAATTGAATATGGATGGTTCATCTTAATTGATTTCATCCACATAGAAATGACATTGGTCATTGTGTAACCTATGTGTGTACAAAAAATGTTAAAAACACTAAAAATGAGCATAAAAATTATTTTTAATGAACTATTAATGACTATAATGGAAATGTAAAATTTCCAAGATGTCTTCGCTGATTGAATGGATGTTATGGTCGCATCAGATGTGCCAAAATGTAGTGATGGATTACAAAGAGGATAAGTTCAAACATTAGTCATGAAAACACAAAGAATGCATAAGAACCAATAATCTAAGCCAATCTATTCAATAGGGTTAAATAATGAAAATAAGAATCATTTTGAAGAAAACACACATGCATATTACCTTCACAACTGATTCCACCATCTAAAAGTGGTTCCAAACATGTTTTTCCCCTTGATTTGGTGTTTTTGTCTTCGTCAACAATAGATGCCAAGCTCCTTCATCATGTCAATATCACCATGCATAATATATGATCAAGATAATAAATCTAATCTATTCCTATCAAATTAAGCTATATTATTGTAAAAAAAACACAAAAATCAACACAAAAAGATCTTGTCAAGATAATCATGCATTATAAGTTTACACATTTTAAGCTTTAATATGTTTTATTCCCTTCCATTTATATATTTTCCAAATGGGTTAGGATCAATCATGATTGTCCATCTCAAGATTGAGATGTTTGGCCATGAATTAATCTAATATTACATAATAAATCCATAAATATCCTCATAATAATTTGGGACAAAGGTGCATTAATGACGCACGGGTGCCCACAAATCTAATATTTGTTACATTTATGTCTTATGGATGCCACCCCATTGATCATGTAATTATATGATGCAAATATTCAAAATCAATTTCTGATAAATAAATATTCAATTTTTACTCCATGAAATTCTTACTTAAGCTCATAATTTGGTTTAATTTGCCTAAGTAAGATTAATCAATTTTAGTGCAATTCTTTGGAAATTGGTGCATAATTAATCAAAATGGTTAGAAATTCCTATAATTTGAATCTGGAAGAATTTAAAGGTGGTTTTATATGTTCATGGATCACTATCTCATTTAGTATATTTCCAACACAAAATAACAAAGGTACATGATGTGTACTAATGAACTAAAAAAAAGAGTGATCTAGAGCACCAAAATGCGAAATCGTCATTTTGAATCAAAATGATTTAAGAAAATTTGGGAATCACATAAAATGCATTGCCCCATTTATGGATACATTAGCCTAAATCAACACTTGTATATGACAAGCTTGAACCATTTATCACATTTTTAATGATTTTGACCTAGCTTATGCATTTGAGTGCAATTCGAGTAAGATTGACAATTTCAAACATAATGGTGTTAGGAATTGAATGTTTACATTGGGGCATACCCCCTCACTTAATAATCCCATATAGATAATCCTGTAAAGTTCTTTGTCAATATATACCATCAACCACATATTTATACTTGGCCAAAAAACTAATTCAACTTCCCATTTAGTGATGAAATCCAAGTAGGTAGACATTAAGAAGACAAGTATTTAATTTTATTTTTTTTTGTGTAAAGTGGTTTTTAATTGTGTTGAAAAGATATAAATAATGTGACTAAATTGATAATTTAAAAAACCACCTAATTTATCTATGTCTATTACTCTAAGCATGCAAGCAACTAAAAACAAAGGTGAATTAATTATTAGTAAAATAGGTTAATTTCTTGATTATGAAGAGTACATAATCAATTCAAGTGATATTGTATGAAAATAATGTAGGATAGTGTTGATTAGGTCACTACTATTCTACATAAGATATAGAATAACATAGTCGAATAGGTCAACTATGTCTTCTATATATAAAATAGGATATAGATCTGTGTCGAGCTAGTCAACCCAGTTAGATATAGGGCTATAGTTTGATAGATTGAAAAATTATGAAAAACACTACTAAAAGAGAAGGATTGAAATGGTACAAAAGGTAATAATAAACCATGGCTGGTTTAAATATGTTTATCTTGCAAAATTTTATGTTGTGATGCTTTAAATACTGATTCAAATTTTTTTTTAAAAGAGTCGACTCATTCGATGAAGTTTACAAAACCTGTGTGATGAAAACTAAGTTTCCAACAAAGTTAAATGGCTCAATTATATTTTCATATGTATATGCTAAAAGAAGAAAATTATGAACAGAGTTGATTGGTTTGACTATGTATGCAAATTTAGAATTGAAAAAGAAGACTATGCCAACGTAATTGATTTAATCATATGTATTTTTAAAAGACCTACACAAATAAAACATAGTCATTTTTGAGTGACTATGTGTCAAACATGCACACATACTATTATAAATATATAGATGGTTCAATACAATATTTATAAAATAGAAATATATAATATAATGATAAAATGAAAGTGTGAAATAAAACCTTCAAGGGTTTGATTCACATTGGGTTCACCATAATGTATAAAAATGAAATGAAACTGATCTATTAATCAATCATAGCTTGGAGAAGATAAATCCTACTTACACTTCCAATTATTGATACATTATATATTCAGGGTCATGACCAAGATGGATACTCTAGACCTTACCAAGGGATATATTACCAAAATAACATCACTAAAGAGGGTCCAAATCTTTTAGTCAACAAGAAACACCATGAAATAACCTTAGCTAGGTCTTATGTTTCCATATTCAGAAAGTAAATGACAATTAAATTAAAATCTAATCTAGTGCTCACCAATGCTTGTGGCACAAAAAGTGGTTAGTAAAAATAAAAATAAAACATGCATAGGAGAGTCCTAATTAAGATATGTATAGGTAAAACCCTAATGCATGGGAGAGAATTAAAAATGCAAATATATCTACTCTTAAAAAGAAGGAACAATGTTAGGAATACTTAACTTTGAAGATGAACTCTCTGAGCCTCAATATATCCCTTTGACAAGGTGATTCACAAGAGGTTATTATGGTATGTAAGGATAACAAGAATAAGTCATATATAGGATACACAACTTTTATATGCATCCAAAATACTTCTTTATAAGATAATATCCATATCTATAGAGAAAGTATTGAAACCTTAAGTAATGATCCTTTAGAAGAATGGTGGATAAGTAGAGGCATACTATATTCTTCTTATTTTCTTCCTTTATAAATGATAGAATTGGATGTCTATATATAGCTCAATCTAACCCTAAACATTTTTGAAATTTTACCAATAGAGTTGGCCCAATTGACATTGTATCTTTATTTTCTAAAAATAAATTAGGTCTTGATCAAGGTCGGCCAAAATTGACCTCGACCCATAACATGGTTTTAACATTTTAAATATAGGTTTAGCCCAAGATGATAGTGTAATGCAAACTTTCAAAAAGTGTTTTAGGTTTAGATAGGTGATAATGAAGGTAGTGAAATTCTTGGAGGAGTGTAAAAAAGAGGATTCAAGGCTTAGGGAAGTACATGGGAGAAGGTTATGTAGATAGAAAGTGGTGGTATAGGGGACAATAATTATGTGAGCAAATAATGGTCTACCCACCCCTTTCTTGGTGCACCTTTTAAGGTGTGCATATAAAGAGATTAAGACTCAACGAGTTTATGCAAGATAGAAAACATTAATAATTGGTAAAGTTTTAAAATATTATGTGTTTATATTATGTTATTCTAGAATTAAAATTACCTATTTCAAATGCTTCAAATGGTTTTCCTAATTTTTATTTTAAAGATATCATAAAAAAACACCAATAAAAACTTTCATAAGAATGGCCAAAAAATAATATTCATCAAATTATGAAATATAGATGGTAAATTTGTGAGGCTAAAAGGCATGACCATAAATTCATAATGTCCTTCATTAGTTATGAAATTTGTTTTAGGTATGTTTTCATCATGTATTTGAATATGACGATACCTAGACTGAAGACTTAACTTAATAAAATAAACAACACCATGCAATTCATCTAGAAAATCATTAATTACTAGAATAGGAAACTTATCTTTGATGGTGTACCTATTGAGTTTTCTATAGTCTCAACACATCCTCCAAGTGACTTCCATCTTCCACACCAAGATAATAGGGGAAGAACATTTGCTTTTACTATGCTAGATGATTCCTACCTCCAACATATCTTGTACCAGATATTCAATTTCTCTCTTATGGCCATAAGAATGCTTGTAGGGTTTTATGTTGGGTGGTGTACTTCCTAGAATGAGCCTAATGACATGATCATGTGCATGTCTTAGAGGAATTCCTTTTCGCATGTAACTAAAATTAACATAATGGCCATCCAACACCCTTTGCAAATCAAGATGTGTAGACTCCTTAGTTGGTTTAACCTCTATGGAAAATAGGTGTGCCAAAAATCCCTCGTCACCTTTTTTGAGAGTCTTCATCATCTAATTTGAGCTAACCAATTATGGAGATTTAGCCCATTATCCATGAAATTTAAAGGTCCTACCTTATAAATGAAACCTCATGAATAGTTCCTATAAATTCATCTCAATAATGCCTAAAGTGGTGAGCCATTTCACTCACAAAAGAATTTCACCTCCTTCCATGTGAATAAAAAAATTAGGGTAATATAATAATTAGTCTCCCATAGCAAGATTAATTCTATGACATTTTCTAAAATATTTGAATGAATGTACCACCATCTACAATCATGACCTAAAATTCTAGAGTTGGGTAAATGAATTAGTACAAATGAGTATGCAACTTAATATTGATAAAGTTATGTATACTCTTAGAGTCAATAAACATAGTCAGGTTTTGTTTCTTGAGGAAACCTAACACCTTAAGCATTTGAAGATGACTAATACTAAAAAGTGCATGACAAGAAATAATAGGTTGAGAATATTCAAATTCATCTTTGGGATCATCCAAACCTACACATAAGGATTCATAATCTCCATCATTCTCATTGTCATCTTTAATTTAAAACAACATATTTTCATCACAATGATGTCCTTTTCTCCATTTTTTATCACATCCAAGACACAAAATGTTTCCACTCTTCTCCTCAATCTACTGAGGGGTCAATTACATAGGGTGAGGAAATGATGGTTGTTAGAAGTGCATTCATAGACATTAGCTAAAGGTATTCATTTGAAAACTTCTTTTTCCTATGCCATGTTTTTCCTTGCGATCTCTTCATATACTAAAATAGGACTAAACATGTGAACCTCCAATTGGATAATATATTTGATGCCACCTCAGAAAAGGCCAGTCAAATTTTACTCATAGATGTCTATCACACATAAGGAGAGATTCTAAAATTGATGAATATAATCCTTTACATTCCTTATTTTACAAAGTTTGGTAAGCTAGATTAAATATGTTTTTGAGATAGTTTTATGATAGTGGATTTGTCATTAATTAAAAAATATAGACTAGGAAAATGATAGTCTCTTCCTTTTCTTTTGATCATATAACCACCAATACCAAATTAATGCTCATTTTCTAGGTACAGAGAGGCCATGAATACCTTTTGAGAACATAGAGTTTGATGTAGATTAAATAAATTATCAATTTTAGTGATACATGTGATTGGATCATTAGCATCAAACTTGTACACATCCACTCTTGATAATATTGAATTTATACCAGGATTGGCATTGTGATTGTTTGGAGGAGGATAACCAAACTAGAGTGGTGAGGGTGATGTTAAAATGGATATGTTGAAAAATTTTCCAATTACCTTATTATTTATTTTAACTTATCTTTCAAGCCATTTATGTCCCCTCTTATCCCTATGATATCCATTTTAACAATATCGATATCATATTTTTGCACCATGCCATGTAACTCTAAATTATGTTTTTGAACCACTTCTAAAATACATAGATGGGTAAGTGCACAAAGTTGGGGGATAAAAACTAGCCTACCTATGGACATGATTTTCTTGAAATTTCAAAAATTTGAGCTTTTGTAGATAATTTGAGATATCTACACTCCAAATTTGAAGATGGTAGAACAACATGAAATGTAGCATTTCGAGTGTAGTTTCCAAAACAATATATTTTTAATAAATGGTTAAGTATAACTAGGTCAAACATCTAAATTTTGAAGAGGAACTCCTATATTTTTCAAAAAACATAGTAGATAGGTAGTCATGTTGTGCACCATTTTTTGAGCAATGTTTAATATTATTTTAAACCCTTTGGGAAAAATTTATATAATATCTTCTAGTATGTCACATATATTTTTTCAATGAATACGTTTTTTTTTATGAATTTTGCAAGTAAATAGATCATCAAAATGATATACAAATGGATAGTTGTCCATGTTATGCACCTAAATACCTCAAAAAAGTGAAAAATCATTTTTTTAATGTGTAGAAGTAGGCCTGGTTTGTTACCATATAACTTGTTTTTCACTTGGATCAATGAAAGACAAATTACACAAACATATATAGGCATGTATGTTTACAGCATGTAGTGGCCTAAAAAAGGCATATTTAGAAATCAACATAGTTTGAAACCTTAAATTTGTCAAAAAAAATTAAAAATAATATTTTTTTGAAAGAGGAGAGCCTGTTCATCATGATGGTATTAAGTTTTTGAATTTTCATGTTAAAATTCTTAATGTATTGGAAATCAATGTTGAAATTTGTTTTTTTTTATCATAACTTTCAAAAATTGATTGTACATTGATAGTCCAAGCCTTTGGCTCATGAATCTAAGCCATTCTTGAACTAAAAGGTGTAGGAATTGAAATCAAATTCAAACACCATGATCACGTTAATAACATGTTTGTGTTATTAATGCTAGTAACATTATCGCATTACTTAATAATGTGATCATATTAATAATGTGGTCATGTTATATATTCTCAACACCCTAAAACATGTGGGAGTTTCACATGAAGTCAAATTTGGCCATAAGCTTATATTTACTACTCTAAATGTTAAGTATAAGTTTACATTTATATTGTTACATTTATTTTCTTATAATTTAAATTTATTTTAGTAAATATAAGAAATTAGGGTCACTCAGCATCTAATAGATTTGGTCTCATAGTTACATTCCTTATTACATGGAAAATAGTTTTTAAAAATCTAATCTAATCAGTACTTAGGCATTTTTAGGGTCTAGGTATTAAACCTAGGGATTTTAGTACATAACTTTAATAATTGATATCCATTTTTTGTAAATGTATACTCATTTTTAAGGTTTTTGTGCCTTAAAAATTTATTCTTAGCATTTATAGGAGTCTTAGGGTTGTCAAAATTTAAGTTTAAAAACTAATCACTTTGAACTTGATCTAAAGTGGTGTGATTGGGATATTGTAGGTCATATTGGTGACCTACACACATCAAATGACCACTTTGTGTTAATTTAAATTGTTCATCATGCCTCCCTCATCCTTGATCACTTCCTACTCATTTCTCATTACCCCTAATCACCCATTCATCATTACTCATTGTCCCTAATCACTCCTTCATCAACCCTCACTATCCCTAATCATTTCTAATCACTCCTTTATCATCTATAATCACTCTTCCATTAACCCTCGCTATCCATCATCATCCTTAATCAATATCTCTCTATCCTTAATCATCCCTAATCACTCGTTCCTCATCACTCATAATCCCTAATCTCTTTCACACTGCTATTCACTCCTTCCTCATCCCCCTTATCCCTAATCATTTCATTAACCTTCATTTTTTCTTATCATCTCTCATCACTCATTCTTATCATCCCTAATCACACCTTCATTGATTATCACCATATATAATCATCCCTAATTAATACATTAATTATCAACATCTCTCATCATCTTTAATCACTCTTTCCTCATCCCTCATAATATCTACTCAATCTTTATTCATCCATCATCATCATTAATCACTCGCTTATTGACCCTCACTATCCCTCACCATCCCTTATCATTTCATCATTGACCCTCACCATCCCTAATATTTCCCTCATCATTTTATGTAATTATATAATACAAATATATATTTTATTCTAGTCATATGTTGTTTAATCCATTATAATATAAATTAACTCTTTTCGAGGACTTGTGTTGTCAATGCCCATTTGTGATAGTCAATTTTATTAATGAATGAATTGGATTATCTTACAAATTTATAATAAATTAACATAAGTAATAACATAAAATGAATTCTAAATTTTAGTTCATCGAATTATCTTTGTTGTGTAACTGACTAGATGAGACTTTATTTGGTTCCCCCTTTGGAAGTTTGGTTCAAAAGATAAAAATTAAACACAAATCTCTTGTATAATTTTCTAATTCTAAGAATATTTGAATTAGATGCAAAGTTATTTAGTGTTTCCCATTCCTATATGAATTAAATCTTGGTCAGGTTCATACATGAACTCCTTGTGTGTGAACTATGTCCCAAATATTTTATTTCTTGCATGAAAAATGAACTTTTATTCATGTTATCATAAAAAATGTTTCTAAAAAATGTGAAAGACTATTTCAACATGGATTATATGTTCATCCCATGTTTTATAAATATTAAGATGTCATAAAGGTATATTAAAAAAATTTCATAGATAAATATCCCTAGGATGTCATTCAACATCTTAATATTAATGAATTTGTTACATTTGTTAATATAAAAGTTGTAACCAACTAGTCAATCAATCATTCCTTTGTTTTTAAGACTATATTTCAAATGTCTAGACGATTACACATGAATATGATGATACCTAAACTTAAGATCAATTTTGGAAAAGACTTCTATAACATGGATATGGTATAAAACTATGTTAAACTTTAAATGAGGATAATAGTTCTTCACTTTAATCTTTTTAATTTTTTTTAATTGATTCACAACTTTGGAACAAATATAATTGGGATACTTCAAGGCAATGATTTGAGAATGATGTGTCTATTATCCATGATTTCATGGATCTACCACTTGATATATTAATTTTCTAAAAATGATATGTTATATAAAGAGGTTTGATTTGGAGGTTTTTAAAGGATCAAATCAATATTATTGTTTAGTGTGCATTATATAGTAACTTATTTAGGTGACTAAAATATATCCTTGTATTTATCTAGTTTATGGTTCAATTATTTAATCTTTTTTATTGTTTGATAAACCAAACTATGATATGGTGACATAAGGATGTTATTTCATTTAATTATTATCATCAAGATTATACTTCTTACTATATCTCACAATATTCTTGCACTTCCTAACACTAATGACTAAAATCTTATGAACTAAATACGATATATGGTATTTCAGATCATGATAATAAATAACAACATTTCAAGGATTTACTTCATAGATGGCATGTTAATATTAAATATATGGTTGAAAACATTTAAAACATCACACACCTCTAATGGTCAGATGTCAAAAAGAATTGGATCTTTAAAAAGTTTGATTTTATACACCAAGTGACACTACTAGGTGATTGATTTCTCAAGGCCTACACTAAACCATACACTAGCGTATGGTTATGGATGATGTATAACTTTCAAGTTAACTTTTTGAAAATATACTTTAGGAGAAATTAAATTATTCTAAATTACATTAGAAATAATGAAGTGTATTAGATCACCATTGATCTACATCTATTAATGAAATAATATTTTAAATTTATATAATTTCTTGTTAGGGGAAGTAGAGATATTTTTAGTACCAACCATATCATGAGGTTCTTAATATATTATCTACATACATTTTTAGAGTGATAGATAAATTGTACCCCCTTCTCAAGATGTGAAATTAGAGATCTCATAGTGTGACACTCTTCATTGGATTAAATATTGAATTTATGAATTAAGCACCACTTTCCAATCTTGGATTACTTTTTTGAATCTTTTGGAAATTATTGTACACTCTTTGGTATGATGAATTAATAAATAGACATAGAAATAGAATGCCTTCAATGTAATTATTTGTATCATTAAATTTTATCATATGGAAAGAAATTGATTCGTTATATGAAATCACATAGCTTGGTGATCCTCATGTATTTACTATCCATTTTTGATGCTATGGTGGTTTTACTTGCTTCTCTTTTTCTGGCAGATTTTCAATTTTGAATTACATCATTTCTAATAGGTCTATATATTTTCACAGGTTTTAAATAGTTATGTTTAAAATTTTACTCCACATAAGTTTGATCATTATTTCTTATATTTTATTCTAGCACTCAACTCTCCACTTGTAGTTCCAAACATTATTAAACCCCAACAAAATACCACCTTCAAGGTATTGGATGGAGTGATTAAGGATGAGGAAGAATTGAGTAGAGATGATGGAGTCAATATGGATGATGAGGGATGGTGAGGGTCAATGAAAGAGTGATTAATAAGGATGAGGGAGTGATTAGGTATGATTAGGGATGGTGAGGATTAATGAAGGAATGATTAGAGGTGATGAGGGATGAAGAATGAGTGATTGATGAATAAATTATTAGGGATGATGAATAATGGTGAGGGTTAATGAGGGAGTCATTAGGGATGATGAAGTGATTATAAATGATAATAAATGGTGAGGTTCAATAAAGGAGTTATTAGGGTTGATGAGGGACAAAAAGGGAGTGATTAGAGATGATAAAGTGGTGATTAGGGATCATGATTTTTGGACAAAAAGGGAGTGATTAGGGATGATAAAGTGGTGATTAGGGATGGTGAGATCCAATGAGGGAGTGATTAGAGATGATGAGGGAGTGATTAAATATGATGAGGGATGGTGATAGTCAATGAGGGAATGATGATGGTTGATGAGGGACAAGGAGTGAGTGCTTAAGAATGATGATGTATATTGAGGGATAATGAGGGAGTAATTAGGGGTGATGGAGTGATTATAGATGACTACGGATAGTGAGGGTTAATGAGGGATTAATTTAGGAAAATTAATAATGATGAGAGAGTGATTAGGGGTGATGAGGCATGAGTAAGAAGTGATCAAGGATGAGGGAGGGATGATGAATAAGTGAAATTAACATAAATTGGGATTATGAGGGATGGTGAGATCCAATGAGGGAGTGATTAGAGATGATGAGAGAGTGATTAAATATGATGAGGGATGGTGATAGTCAATGAGGGAATGATGATGGGTGATGAGGGACGAGGAGTGAGTGCTTAAGAATGATGATGTATATTGAGGGATAATGAGGGAGTAATTAGGGGTGATGGAGTGATTATAGATGACTAGGGATAGTGAGGGTTAATGAAGGATTAATTTAGGAAAATTAATAATGATGAGAGAGTGATTAGGGGTGATGAGGCATGAGTAGGAAGTGATCAAGGATGAGGGAGGGATGATGAATAAGTGAAATTAACATAAATTAGTTGTTTGATGTGTGAAGGTCATCAATGTGACCTATTATACCCAAATGACACTACTTTGCTTCAATTTCAAAGTGAGTGGTTTGAAAACTTCAATTTTGACAAACCTAAGACTCCTATAAATGCTAGGAATCAATTTGAAAAGCACAAAAACATAAAAATGACTATATGTTTACCAAAAATAGACATCAGTTGTAAACAATATGTCCTAAAATCCACAACTTTAATACTTATACCCTGAAAATGCCTAAGTACTGACTAGATTAGATTTTGAAAAACTATTTTCCTCATCATAAGTCATGCAGCTTTGAGATTGAATCTATTAGATGTTGAGTGACCCTAATTTATTATATTTACTAAAATAAATTTAAAGTATAAGTTTAAATTCATATTGTTACATATGGTTAAAATTTAAAATATTAAATATAAAATTATGGAAAAAGGCACCTTCATGTGCAAATCCCACATGTTTTTATGTGAAAAATAATAGGAACATGATCGCGTTATCAATAATGGGATCATGTTATTAATAACACAATCATGTTACCTATTAACCAAAATTTGATCCATATACATGTTCATTACTTTAATGTGTAGAATAATAGTAATGTAATCACATTATTGTTTTTATAATAATGTGATCATGTTATATATTAACACAATCATGTTATGCATTAATGTGATAGCATTGTAGATTGACAATTACTGATCCATAATTTAAATAATGTGATCATATTAATTAAATAATTAAATCACATTATTTATTAATGTTATTTTATTACCTAAAATGTCCATAGAATTATCCCCCAAATTTATGCACTTACCCGAATTAGAAGTTATGAACTTCATGTTGTCATTGTTATGAATTTTATGATTTTCTTTCCTTTTTCCTACATCCACGATTGTTATTCGTAGCCTTGCAAAAACCCTAGGAGGGTTTAAATACACCAAAAAAGTGTATCAATATATAATACCATTGTGATCGCATTGCTGAGATGAATCCAATGACTACTAATGTTTACAAGGGTGGTAAAATTCATCTAAAAATGTGTACTAGTAGAATATATCGATGATCATCTCATAAAGATGAATTAAATAAATTATAATTTTCATAAGGTATTAAAATTATCCATTAACAAAAAATTGATGACACAAAAATTCAATTCTTCCTATATCACAAGTTATGTTTTTTGACCTTCTATTGCTTCGTTTGCCAGATCTAAAAGAATTCATAGTAGAAACTTACCCAAATCAAGGATCTAATACCATTTATAATGATATTACTCAGATGATTCCTAATAATATAATAATATATCACAAAATTAAGAATAAAATATGAAGATCTATAAAATAAATTAGAGAAATAGTATAATACTAAAATAATATGACTAGTCCACTTCGAGGGGGAAACCTCCACAAAATGCAATAAGAACATAATTAAAAATATCATGATAAAAGACTAATCACTACCTACTATATATAATATACTTATTCATGGTTATTCCATAGGACAATCATACTAAGAACATTGATAAATATAATAAGATTATATGAAGGTATTTAAGCCACAAGTTGGCCACACATATCCCTAGATGAACTATAAGTTATAGGCGTAACACAATCTAGAGTAGTTCAACACACAAATCATGAATCAAAGAAGTAAACATGATAAACATGCATGAATAAGTGAAATGTGTCTACATAAGTAAGTTTGGACATCATCACATATATAATCTCAAGTATCGAATGATATATAAATGTGAAAGTAAGTGAGAAAATAATCATGCAATTTAATTTACTATAGTAGTAATAATAAGGATAGTTATTAGGTGATAAAATCTATGTAAAAATTTACTCAATGAACTTATTTTGATATAAAAAAGATTTAAAAGGCATGTGACAAATTTTAATCTAAGAAATGAGAGTCTATGCTCACTATGAAATGAATAATGATCTCTTAAAATTGAAAAGTTTCATGCCACTCTGAAGTATTTGATCTCAATTCTAAATCTAAAAATTGATTTTGCTTTGTTCATTAAGTATTTTTGTCATGATAATAATTCTTAGTATAATTTATATGTTTTTTTATTATTGTGAACTTTAGGTCTCTTAGGAACACATTATTTAGTATAATAACTCTATGTTGGTGTTATTTGTGGAACACTCTTACTTTATTATAAAACTAATCTTGGGTGTGTTGGATTAGATAGTCACTATACATAATCTGTGATAAGATGTTGATTTAGTGTATTTTCAAGAATAGGTATCCTTGTATAGATAACAACTTTCATTTTAACTATATGAATAGGTTTAACCCTCTTAGTTTTTTTAAATTCAATTTAATTTATAGGAATAATAAACTTTGTTTTCAAAGGGTATTCATATGGAATACCATGAACTATGACAACCTTATTATAAAAAAATGTATGTCAAACATTTATGTAATGTAAAACATACTACATGAAGTTGTTACATCTAAGGACGTCCCAATAACATATCAAAGACACTTATACTAGGTAATACTAAAAACATTATGGCCATGTTTGTGTGGACCAAGCTATAGTGGTAATATGATCTCACCAATATAACTCTTAATATGTCCATTTAATCCATTAATTCCCATTGTTGAAGGAATTATATTCAATATGTGTATATAAAATTTGAAACAAATATGAGAGTGCATATATTCACACCATAACCATTATCAACTATGACACTAGGTATATGTTGTTGATAAATATAATATTGAATGAACAAAGAGTTTAAATCACTATCATAATCTACTATATCATGTTATCCAAATGTAATAAGTGGTATATACAACACTCAAACATGATATGTACCAATGATTATATTCAAAGAATATTTTGAATATATTGTATATTGATAATAACTTGGTGGAGGATGTGTATTATATGTGTAATTCACTTCCCATTTATCTTTTATAACTTGATATATATGCTTATGAAATGGATTTATGAATATATTAATTTTTATACTATTACTGGGTTATGAATTTATAATTTTGGTATATGTAACCATATAAATTATTTTATCATAATTAAAATATTTTATCTCATGTCTCAAACTATCTCATATCTCGGTAATACACCTTAATTCTCTATGAAAATCACAAAAATAATTTTGATCAAATTCTTTTGAAAGAGGTCTAGTCACATAAAACTATTTAATGGGAAGGAGTGATATGAGGTGACATTCCAATATATTTTATAATAGTTTTTAGGGAGCTTCTATAATGTTTGTAAACTTTCTCCTTAGAGTATCTCATAACATAATATGTAGATTAGGATCTAAAAATGAATTCACTATTATCTTTGGATCACTATTATTTTCAATTGGCCTTACCTTGTAAGGTTTCGTACTTGGATTCTTTGTATTTCAAGTATAAACTAGGTTAGTCATATATTTTAGATTATTCATTGATAGTAATTTGAATGTTCTATATTTAACTATGTGACATAAGTCATCAAATGGTAGAAACATATTAAACATAATATAATCATGTATAGGTGGTAGAAAATATTATTTGAATATGTTTCACAATTCCTTATCTATCATAGGATTCATCATCTTGGATAACATGGTATTATACCATAATACATAATTTTTAATAGTTTCATTGAAATTTTATTTGCATTTATCAATCTAGGCATATGCCATATTTTCACTTATGTTAATGTAAAAATGTGCAAAGAAAAAAACTTTTAAAAGGTTGAATGAATGAACTGATTGATATGGTAAACCATAAAATCATCTTAGAGCTTACTCTTTTAAATATTTTAGAAATAACTTGAGTAATAATCTATCTGATTTAACTATTTTGGGAATTATGGAATGTAAAACTATAAGTAGATAAATATTTGAGTATATAAATTATGGAATAAATATATCAATATCAAAATCCATTGATTTATATAATAATTGACTTATTGTCTTATTCTATAAATTTTAATAAATTACATAGCTAAAAAAATGACTAAGATGGACTAGTGTCAAGATATAAATTTATACATGAATAGTGCAGGGTATTGTTAACATGAAATATATGTCAGAGTCCTCTTTGGATAGTAGCACAGTCCCTTTTCCAGTAATGCATTACACTAGTTTCCTCCAGAATCATGCTAATGACCTTGAGCAGATAAAATAGTGAGTTTATGGGAGGATGTTCTACTTGTTATAAGAATATTTTACCTATAAGACCAAGTCCTAAAACATTGTTTGTCCTATGTTTTTGACTGATCTCAGTATAAAACCCTAAGCCTCCATGATAGATATTTTATTAGGAACACACATAGAATTAGAGTGGTATTATTAGGGTGGTCTAGATGTTAACTCAACACCCCATACATTGAGTTATTCCTACATACTAATACCTCAAAAGGGGATCAATCCCAATGTAGTTCTCCCAATTTAAGTGTTGGTGCAAGTGTAATTGAATGCTAATATGAATGTTGGTTTTAATGATTTAATTGTGTGAGATTAGAAACTTGAGTAATCTAATATTTTCACTATTATAGATGGGTATATACATAATTAGGATATAATAAGGATCAATGAATAAGAATTGCATCTATTTTTCCTCTAGTGAATAAATGAATAGGACTGGTATTTATATAGTGTTTTGGTGCTTCACAAGACATGAAATGAGTCTAGTCTAACCCTAAAATTACCTGGTAAGAATAAATATATTCATTAGGGGTAAATAAGGATGAGGGTCAATAGTGTTTCCCATTTGATAATAATGTAGTGCACTATAGACCAAAGGTTTGCACTATTGTCCAGATGGTTAGAATGGGTGAAAAAGTGGCATGGATGCCTAAGAAATGGACTAATGTGGCCTTTTCTCTATCTGGTCATGGGATGAGTTCACATATAATCTCATAAAGGATAAAAAGAGGCCCTAAGATATGTATGGGGCTATGTTAAGGACAGGGTGGTGTCAAGTGACATTCATTGCATTAAAATGGAATTTTAGATGACTACAGTTGCTCCCCTCTTTATTATAAAAATGTTGCCAAGTGAAATTACTAGGATAAAGGAAAGAGGGATGTACCTGGACTTACCTAAGAGGTGAATCCCATGAATGTGGACCATAGTTTATGAACTTTGCTTCATTACATGTCTTATGAATGAAACATATATGAATCAATCCTTACTTAAGAAACATCAAAATCAAAGACAAAATAAGTAAAGAGATGAGAGAAAGGAAAGGAATGAATACACCTCACTAGATACATGAACCATTGTATAAACCTAGTGATATCTTGTGTGTAAATGGTGATAAAATGGTGAATAACTTAGACTAGGTTGATGTCTTACCCAATCCTCATGAGTGGGTGGATCAAGAACTCAATTTGGCCTTAATTCCATCATTTCCCACCCCCACTTGATGAATCATAATCTATGAATAAATTAGATTGAAATGATGAGTTATCTAATCCTCTTATGTAGGTGGCTCTATTACTTGAGTAGGCTATAAATCCATCATTTCCTAAGCATGTGTAGTAGATGAATCTTAATCTTAAAGTGTGTGATGTTATTGAAGCTATGTAAGATGGCTGTAGGTCATATGGAAACTCTAAAATGTAAAAATTCCTTTAGGCCACATAAGAATGTTAACCACTACAAACATAATGAGGCATCAATCTGGGGTGATCTTGGTGCAAAACTATTGTGTATGGTGTCTAGAGTGTAAAAAATGGAGAATGACATGGAGTTGTCATTACATATAACAAAAATTCAACCAAACTAAACATATTCAAATAATATGCCACACACATACCAAAAATTATGATTCTAAGCATATGGATTCTAACCTAAGTTATAATAACATGTATTTTTACATATATAAAAATTAAATAGGATATATCATGTCGTACGTGATTCCCCTATTCTGAAAAAACCTATGTAATCTATGTAAAAATTTGAATATATATTGATTATATTTGATAAGTTGTGATAAAGACTATGCAAATATGAACTATAACTATTATATCTTTTTGATAATTTTATAATATTTTATGTTTGAGGTTAATAGATAATAGCATGGTCCCCTTTACCACTAATAGACTACACTATAGACCATTGTATTGTTCAATTGACCAAATGTGTTGTTTCTGAGGGAAACTAAGAGTAATCTTAATGTTATAGTGTTTCACTATTTTTCCTAAATTTGATCTCTATAATATAAGTCTATGTGCTAAAAATTGTGTTATAAGTACACTACGATGGCTTGATCTCTATGACAAACCCATGTGAATGCCCCTCTTTTGATGGGAGTTGTTGAACCTCTATAAATATTGTTCTCAAAATAAAATATATACATTATGTGTGTTAGACTGAAAACATATGATATATATGTGATAAAATAATATAATGTATATACATGACATTGTAATGTAAAATAGTTTTAGTATAAGTTGGTAATGTATAATGTATGTTAAATATAGAACTCACAAGGCTATTAGGATAGATGTAAAAATGTAATCATGTCTATGAATAACATATCTAAATACAATATGAGTAAACTACATGTTATCAATCAAAATTTCACACTAAGGAGGGATACTCTATCCTCTTTAAATTTGGAATAACATTGAAACATGTCATATGTTTTGGGTGACATTTCTTAAAGGTGAGTCTCTAGATTGAAGGGCTATATACCTTATACAACACCTAAGACTAACCACTAACCTATTTCATCTAAAGTAAATTGGATAGAATGATATTAAAAACTAATCTAATGGCGGTGATGCACCATAATAAACTCCATAACTTACTTGAACCTGTACTATGAAAGAACAACTACACCTTTGATTTCAAACTCAAGGTTTTCCAAAGACAATACTTCTATATGAAGGTAGAATGAAAATCAATTTTCAAGGGAAATGATTAAAATTTATGATAATGGACTATAGTAACCCTCTTATGCTCTTGAAATCATACAAAGTTATCATTACGCTTCATAAGACATTCTATCAAGTAGATTACTCACACTAAGCATGAAAAAGATAGATAAGTGCAATGAAAGAGAACTATCACTTGCTACTCATTAATGGGATATTCCACACACTTATGTAAGAATTTGAGAAAATAAAACTAGTTTGAATATTTATTTCATAGTCAAAATCAATATTGAATTCAGCAGAGCATCACCATATGAACTTGTAGATCCTTTACAATGCCAAAAGTGGCAGTTTATATAGAGAAATGAGGAAGAAAGAGAGAGGAGTGTAGAGGAGGAAGGGTAGCAAGTGTAAAAATGAGTGTTAAAAAAAAGATCTATAAAATATTTTAATATGTCCCTAAATACATATGTCTCTATTTTGAATATGATTCACCATCCAAGTGCCGTAGGAGTCTCAAAATTAGCTTGACACCTTCAATTACTCCTCAAAATGACCCTTCTTTGCATTAGAAGAGTGACACATGGAAATTTTAACCATAAATTCACCATTAATACCTTCATAAATTATCATTTGACACCTTTAATATATTTAGAAACTCCCTTTATCTAACATTTCAGTGGCAATCATCATTCATATGCTTAGGAGTCTTGAAACCCTTTTATCTACCATGCCTAGCCTTGTCCAAGTGACTCAAAACATGAATTAAAATTAATCAAGGCACTATCTCTCCATGAAAGACATAAAAATAATTTATCATACTTTAATCAATCCAATTTGGTTCATGGAATAACTCTCGAGACTCCATTTTTATTCTCAAGCTCTAATTATGTCTCTTTTCCTTGTAGCCATAAAATCATGTAAACCTCATTATGTAGGATAGTTTATGGAGGATCATAGGAAATTGAATACATATTTAAGGACCCAATATATATTTATTGATCCATGACAAATTCTAGGTCTTGATAATTAGTGTAAGTATGCATTTGTTTTTATTCTCTTCTTCCAATTAGGCCTCCTTACCTAGAAGATTAATTTTTTGCTCCAGATATCTCCCACATGTGTGAAACCACAAAAATTAATGTGATTAACTTTACCTAGAATATCACACAAATCCATGCCAAATTTTAGGTCCTAATACACTATGTAAGTGGGAGAACCATGAAATGGTCTCAAAAAATAGTCTTTTTTAATCTTGTTCAAGATTGCCTTGAAAAATCAAACTTGTTTGGGAACTTATAGGATTGTATGTATGGATTTTTGGAATTTAATAGGTATAACACATCCAAAATCACCCTCCAAAATAGTTTTAAAGTGATACACTATCCAAAACCATGTAAAACACCAAAAAAACCTTGAAATATAGGGCATTTAATGTAGTTTGTACAATGACAAGTATAGACAAAGTACATCTTGAGAGTATAAATGGAGTCTATAGAAAATTTTAGGAGGTTTTAAGATCGTTAAAAGTAATTTCATGTGATTTGGAGACCAATATTCCACATCAGGCCTATACTAAGGTTTAAACTAGTTTTGGTTCTTAACGATTGTTCATAAAGCCTGGGCCCTTAATACCTTAATTGATGTCATAATTTTCAAGTGCAAACCTTCTTCAATTTTAACTAGGTGCTCAAGTTCCCATGCATCCTTTCCATATAATTCTAAGTGACAGGCCAAATATTCTTATTTGGAATGATAATGAAATTTGTATTTCATGATTCAATGAAAATGAAAATAAACATTACATTTAATAAACTAAGAAAGACTATTCATTTCACATTCCCAATGACTCTTCCTATTCCTATGGGAATGGAAATATTATTGAAAAATATGAAATGATAGACACCTAAGCTAGATACCTAGGATTAATAACCAATATGTATAATATTTTTACATCCCCACCATAATCTGTAAGGGTCTTTGTTATACCAAGCATTCCTCTCAATTTTTCAATTTTTCTCATCCAAGCACTTTTATCAGGATGTTTAATATTTGATGTGATATTGGGAAATGTTTCAACTTGACACTGACATATTTCACATAGTGCTGAATCAAATGAAATTTAGTATTGATGTGCTTGGTTTGGTCATGAAAGACTAGATTCTTTGCCAGCTAGATTGTATAAGTGTTGTCAACCATGAGAGGTGTTGACAAAACCTATTACTCCTACAAATTTGAAAGAACCCTTGTGAGCCATAATATCTTTCTAGTTGCCTCTGAAGTGGCCATATATTTTGCTATCAATGATAGTCCAGATAATCTTAATCTATTTTTTTTGAATAAATTTCCAACACTGATTATTTTCTTATTTTCAACTGATAACTATTATTTCCAAATTCATTAAAAAACTTGAGGTGGAATTTCCATCTTCATGATCACCAACATAGTTGGAATCTAAACACCCAACCGGTTTGAAGTCTCCTACTTTGGAGTATTTGAGCTCAAAATTTTGTATGCCTTTGATATATCTTAGGACCTTTTTTATTTCTACCAAATGACTCTCCCTAGGATATTTCATGAATCTTGAGATGACACCAACTACGTATGATATATATAATCGAGTGGTAGTCACATAAATTAGACTTCCAATGAGATATATATATTTAGTGGCATCAACTAAATCTACTGAATCTTTAGATGTCAATTTTAGATTCCATTCCATGCGCATGTTGAGAGGCTTACAATCTTCCATTATAAACTTGATCAGAATGTCACCAATGTACTTATGTTGAGTGATGAAGAAATACTTTGGTTTATGAATTATTTCAATACCAAAATAGTAATGAAGATAACCCAAATCACTCATATCAAATCTTTTCATCAACTCTGATTTAAAATTTTTAGTATACCATTCATTGTTCCTTGTGATGAGAAAATAATCAACATACACCACCACAAATACAAATTTTTTGATGAAATGACTTACATCTTCAAACTCAAAATGTTTGAAGTTCATGTTCATGAGGTGCTCAACTAGTTTTTCATACCATTATTTAAGGGATTGTTTCAAACCATATAATGATTTTTTTAGATTGCACACCTTGTGCTCTTGTCCTTTTACTTCAAAACCATCAAGTTGTGTCATGTACATAGTTTTCTTGAGGTCTGCATTCAAAAATATAGTTTTAACATTCATTTTGTTAACTTTCCATTTGTTGTGAGCTACCAGAGCCAACATGGTCTAAATGGTAGTCCATTTTTCTATAAGTGCAAAGATTTCATTGTAGTCAATTCCTTTATTTTGAGCATGCCCCTTTGAGACAAGCCTTGATTTGTGTTTGTCAAGTGAGCCATCTACCTTGTATGTTTTACGATAGATCCACTTGTAGCCAATCAATTTACAACAATATGGTGGATCAACCAGATTCCAATTCCCATTTTACACCACTAAATTATACTCATATTTCATTTCATTTCTCTAAGAGTCAAGCTTCTCATCTTATTTAAAATTTTTTGGTTATAAATCAAATGTAACATTGAGTTCTTCTTGAGAATCATCCAATGTGAGTTTTCCAATCATGTCTTAAATTTCATCACTAGACTTGTCTAATTGAGAGGAGGTTGCATGTGATTTGAGTGCCTATTTTTCACAACTTCATTATGCCTCACATATTTTATTGTTTGAGTGGCCCACTTAGGTATCTTTTTTTGTGCTACAAGTGCTTTGGGTTCATCATCTGAAGTTACTTCACTATTTTCCCTCTATTTTATTGGCCCCTATTCAATATTTGATGAGTTTCACTCTCTCCTTCAAGATGATTTTCAATCTCATGTATAGGAGACAATAAAAAATAAATATATTCACAACTCTATGTCCCCCACTCATTATCTAGAACATTTAAATCACTCTCTTTGTAGACATCAAACTTTGCATATTTATCTAGTCGACTCAAGTACCGATCAATATGCTCTTTGTCATTTATAGTCTCACAAAAGAAAATTTCTCTTGCATTAAGAAATTTATTCTCTTTCTCATCATATAGCCTGAATGCCTTAAAAGAATTAGAATATCCCATGTGGGTGTATTTTTGACTCCTATAGTCTAATTTATTTCTCTTCTTCTTTTAAATCAATGTGTAACAAGTTGATCCAAAAATATAATGATGTTACACTAAAGGGAGGTGACCACACCACATCTCATATAGAGTCTTTGATTCAAGAGTTTTTGATGGTGATCTATTATGAAGGTATACTATTGTTTTAGCTATTTTAGCCCAAAAGTGTAAATTTACCCATTTGAAATAAAACACTGCATGAACCATATTCATCATAGTTTTGTTTATCCTTTCAACTGCTCCATTTTGTTATGGAGTGTGAGGAACTATGAGATGGTGTTTGATCCTTTTTTTCTCAAGATAGGATTAAAAATTATTCGATGTGAATTCACCACCATTATCTATCCTAAGTTTCTTGATGCAAGTTTGTGATTCATTTTAAATCATTGTTCAAAACTTTTTTAAAGTATTAAAGGCTTCTAATTTATTTTTTAATAAGTATATCCATGTCATCCTACTATAGTGATCAATGAAAAACATGAAGTAGTTATGACCACCATCATAGAGGATTATAAGAGAACATAAGTCTAATTGAACAAGCTATAATTTTTTGTCTACTTTCCACTATGACTTTAGAAATGATTATCTTGCATGTTTAGTCAAGATGTAGGCTTCAAACTTCTCATCTAATTTTGTCGGCAATGCAGGCATGCCAATAACACCATTGTTTTGAAATACATGAATGTTGTTATAGTGAGTGTTCCCAAATTTATCATTCCAAAACATGTTTGTAGACATTATATCTTCCAAAATATGAGCATAATTCCTTGAATTTAATGGCTCACCATTTAGTTTGAGTAGTTTCCTTCCTCATATCTAGTCAAGATGACTACATTGTCACTTGTTCTCCTGATTATGACATCACTATTATATAATATAATGGAATGGCCTCATTTCCTTATGATCACTAGGGATAAAAAGTTTCATTTCAATTGAGGAAGGTAGATAACATTCTCAAGATTGTATTCTAGAATCCCTAGAAACTTGAGTCAAATTCTACCTCTTTCATATGATTGCAAACTTGATCTATTTGTGAGGTATACTGAGCCACAAATTTCTTCATTGTACTCCTAAAATAAGTCTTTATAGAAAGTCATATGTTGAGTGGCACTAGTATCAAGAACCCAAACATCAAACCATGAGGAATTGATTGAGATATTGTTTGTTTCATCATCTGTACTAGAAAATACACATTCACTGGTGAATTGCGTTGAGTTTGACTCTTTTGACCATTTATTTGAATTTTCCTCTTTATTTTCATTATATGATTCAAATTTATCCTATGGATTCTTACATTAGTGATTCTCATGTCTTCCTTCTCTATCACACCATTCGCAATAGAGGCTCTATTTATCATTTTATTTTTTATTTTGACCACCATGGTTCTCAGTTTTACCACCTTTTCCATTGTACTTATTATTTTACTTGTTATTGCCTTCATTTTTGGAATATGTGGCATTTTTTGATGGTTTGAAATAAATTTTTTTGACATAACACACACTTTCACTTTTTGTGGTTTTGATTTTCCTTCCAAAGGCCTTTTCTCTTTTTTCCATATTTTTAACCAACTAGTCAAATGTGAGATTCTTTAACTAGTTTCTTACTTGTATAGACTCCAAATAGGTTGAATAGTTGGGAATAAGGTATTTTATGAATGCAGTCATGTGTATGTCAATTCTGACACTTATTTATTTAACATCATGTTTGATAACATGTATCTCTAAATTTAATCTCATCACATCACCATCTTTCAACTCTAGGTTGAATAGTTTCAACTTCAACTAAATAAATTCCAAATTTGAATGGGAATCATATAGGTCTTTCAGTTTATGATATGCTTCCCATGGTGTATTACATCATTGTATATGATGAAACACATCTCCATCCACTGATGCACTCATCAAGGTGAAAGCCTTATGGTTTTTTTATTTCCATGTCTGAGTGTCCTTTGCATTCCATATTTGTTTACCTAGGTATTTTTCTCCATCACAAATATTGAACCATAGATTACTGAAGATGAGTGTGTTTTCCACTTGTCGAGAACATTCTACCTAACTGTCTTTTCTATTTAAGGTAGTGCCAATAATAGATTTGATGGAATGCATGGTTTTGAGATTTTAGAGGTTTTTAGGATTTGTTTAACCCCAATTGGCTATTTATCACTTCAAAATGGTCCCCATTTATATATATTAAAAGTTACTAAAAAAGATTCACTTTGTCATTAACATTGACTCAAAAAGAAAACCTCATACATCAATATACTCAATTTTTCTTGATTTTTAGATTTAGGTTTTTCAACATACATGAATGGTTAAAAGAGTATCTCTTTTATTTCTCGTTGAATTTGAAAAAATTGGTTGTTGTTTGATAATTTTGCATAGATTAGTTGTCTCAAGGTAATTTTAATGAAAAATTGCTCAAAGTTTTAAATGCTTTAAAATTAAAATATTCTCAAATTTTGAAAAAGGCATTTAAAAATAGGATTTTCTTTTTAAATGATAAAAACATAAAAAATATACTCTCTCCTTTTATTTTATTTTTAGATTTGATTCCAATATTAGAATAAAATGAAAATGTACAGTACACTTCACATCTTCATCTCTACATATAAGTCTTCAAAGAATATCAGCTCTCCAAAAATAATTTAAATATAAATGCAAGGAATAATATACAAAATGCCTATAATATCTATCAAATATGATGCTCACAAATTCTTCCAAATGAATTCTAATGATATCCACACAATAGATCCATAAGGAAGCCATGCCAATTTTATGGAGTTCAAATTGTTCAATGGAGTCCAAAATTGATCCACTCTATCAAATCAGAGGTATGTAGGAAGTTTTGAATAGTAGATCATTTCCAAAAATATTGGTTAGATACTTGGTGTCGAATCAAACCCCATGAGGGAAAGAATAGGTCTCAATTCCTTTTGCCACTTAGATGAGGCTAGAAATAGCGAAGAATGTCACAAAACATAGAATTACACCAAAATTGGAAGCACATAGTTTGTCAATATGAAACTCCTTTTTTTAAAAATACCAATGTAGGTATTCCAAAATCTCAATGATAACAATAAAATATTAGGCCATGCAGTTATAAATTTGGAGAATAAAAATAAAAATAATTTTCCAAGCTCTGATGCCAATGACAGGACAAAGAATCTTATTCAAAATGATAATGAAATTTATATTTCATGATTCAATGAAAATGAGAGAAAACATTACATTTAATAGACTAATAAAGAATTTTTGTTTCACATTCCTAATGACTCTTCCTATTCTTATAGGGGTGGAAATCTTATTTAAAATATATAATGCTAGACACCTAGGTTTAATAACCAATATGTAAAATATTGTTATAGTGTAACAAGTTGGTTTTCAAGTTTTAAATAGGCCATTGGAGAGGGATCTAAGTTGTTAAGCATCATTCATGCATGTGATGGATCTAATCCATGAACATATTCCATAATATTGAAGTATGGAATGCCAGGGACCAATCCCTTGAGTATTAGTCATATGTAAATTGTATCAAATATTCTATAATTATTTTAATCATCCCAATAGCCTATGGACTTCAAATAAACAATATACCACCTAAAATTTACCTATTTATATGTATGACTTATGCATTGATCAACACATGTACAAGGTTCATGCATAAAAGTTGGAATCTCTATTCATTCATTTTTTTGATGATTAAAGTGTAGTATCTCAATATCATATGAATTTTTATAAATATATGACACATTTGAACATTACCAAAACATGTTAAACATGAAACCTAGGTCATGAATATCCAACAACAAGTCTATAGACCTATGGGTGGATGAAACACATCCAAGTCCTTGTAGAGAATTAATTTGAGCCTTATGCTAATTACCTTGAGATTATAACTTTTAATAGGACTCTTATCATATGATATCATGTTTATGTCATTGATGCTCAGGTCAAACTTATCATTCAGACTTATAAAATACCATTATGCACAGACCACGATTCTAAAGAGAAAGACACTTTGGGAATATATATAAGGATAAAATTTCAAGGGAAGGGCATATGAATCCTTTGAAAGTGAGAGATCCTCTAATAAATCTGAGGCACTTGTAAATTTTTGGAAACTAATAAAATTTTTAAACTAGCCACAACACTTACATTAGGGTGACATGTTTCATATACTTTAGATATTTTTCTCCTTGATGAATGCACTTCATGAATTTGAGTTCATTGATAAAACCAACATCTAAAATACTCTTTTGTCCTTTAAAATCATCCCAAAAAAACTATTCTCATCCATATAACTCAGAGGTGAGGAAATAGAAGCAACATTAGACTGTGCTTGAATGGATAAGGCATAGTGACCTCGTTCCACTCTTAACAATTGTTCATAAAGGATGGGCCATGAATCTGAAAACCAATGCCACTAAACATAATCTTACTAGGACTCATACCATTTACAAAAAAAGTATCTTCTAATGTTCTATCTCCTAGACATATCATGCATTTGAATTTTTTCTTTCTAAACTTGTGAATGCAGTGATGGAGAAGAGAGAGAGAGAGTTGTTTTCTCTTTTAGGTAATGAAACTTGATCCCAAGATTTTAATCTGACATGTTAAAGCCCAAGAGACTCTTTGAAACCAATTTTAGCTATAAATTGATCTCTTAAGGCCATACAAGAGCCAATAAGTGCTTGGAAAGGATTATTTTTCTCATTTTAGGCATTAAACTCCAAGGTTTTTAGGCTCTGACCATTATATTACACATATTAATACATTTTTCCTTTGGTACTTGTAAGTACAACTCTTTTAAATTATCCAAAAGTTGACCAAAATGATTTTGTGATACATATCAACATAATAAAAGGTTGATGCATATATATATATATATATATATATATATATATATATATATATATATATATATATATATATATATATATATATATATATATATATATATATGCATCAACCTTTTATTATGTTGATATGTATCACAAAATCATTACACATATTAATACATTTTTCCTTTGGTACTTGTACGTACAACTCTTTTAAATTATCCAAAAGTTGACCAAAATGAGTTTGTGATACATATCAACATAATAAAAGGTTGATGCATATATATATATATATATATATATATATATATATATATATATATATATATATATGCATCAAACTTTTATTATGTTGATATGTATCACAAAATATATATACATGTGTGTGTGTATGTATATATGTTTGTGTGTGTGTGTGTGTGTGTATATATATATATATATATATATATATATGTATGTATGTATGTATATGTATGTATGTATGTATATGTATATATGTATGTATATATATATATATATATATATATATATATATATATATATATGACTTTCAAGACATATCAATAACCTTTTATAATGACTCAAAACCTTGAGAAAAAATGAAAATTCCATGACTCATAAATGATCCTTAGGACTATACAAGTACATGAGACCAAAACTTGGACAAATCTAGACAAATAACAATAGGAGGACCTAGGGACCATTAAAACACCATTGAAAGATTATTTTAAGACCATATGCAAGTTTTAATAACCCTATGAGAAGTTTAAATCTATAAGGGTTGACCATTTTGACTCGGGAGTCCAAAATGCTCAACAAATTGGTGATTCATAGGGGTAACACGCTTGAAATGCTAATAGATCAGTGGCCTTATACTCCCATTGATCAATGGAGTCACCCTTATGATGTAAATTGAAATTGCCATGTCTATAGAAAACTCAAACTCGAACAAAACCACACAACAAAAATCAAACACACTATGCCAAAGGCATCTAGGGAAAACAAAAAAAAATAAGCTCACACTAGAATAATGTGTTTAAAATTTATGGAAAACAAACACACCTAACCTATATAAAAAACACTAAACTAAAATCATTATCAAGGTTTCAAGTGCATCCCATTTACTGGGATAATTATCACTTCTCCATTTAATCTTGATAGTTGAAAGACATTGTGCTCCTTATAGCCAATGATCAAATAGGGCCCATTCCACATAGTATCAAATTTTGTGTGATTATTAGGGTTGGACTTGTATTCTTCCCACTTTGAAATAAGACCACCTTCTTATAATTTTTTTTCACTATCTCTCTTATTATTATTTTTTTCATTCAAGATTGATGATATTCCAAAGTATGTATGGTTTCATTCCTCTTCTCTTCTAGTTCCATCAATTCTACCATCCTTACCTCTATAGGATTATTTTCTCCTAGTTTTAGCTAATGTGATAACTCTAAAGCAATAATATCAATATAAATAAGCATATTGGCTTATCTACCATACAAAAGCATGTATTGATTTAGGCAATAATTTAGGCAATAATTCAGGTGATGATTATACCCCAATTGATGATGAAACTTTTAAGAGCCATAACTTTTGCACCATATCTATGATTGACTCCCCATTTAAACCATTAGAAAGATAATAATGAGGAGAACATGGTGAGATGGCATGAGCTCCACTTAGTAGTTTTTGACCCTGAAAAACTAATATAAGTGCCCAAAATTTTAATTTTAGTAGTGGAGTCTAAAAATAGTAATTCCTCAAATTCTATATTATTTTAAATCATGGAAGTTAAACCACTTAATCTCCCTCAATATTGTGACCTTCCACATCCTCCTCCCTCCTCCCACATCTATCTCCCATATTAGTGCCAAGTAATGTAAGAGATTATTGGAAAAGACAAAGTAATTCATTCTCATGGTGGTCATACAACAGAAATCCAAGAAGGTTGATGTTGTAGTCCTGAATACATAATAAACATAAAAATAGAAGTATATGGGACAAATCATGGGATAATATGATGACTTATTCAAGTCACCTATGAGAGTTCCACTTCACTGCCAGGTAAAACATTCTATCAATTTTATCTTATGATCACCTTTACCTAACAGTCCTATGTATTACAAATCAGTTTTGGAGAATGATGAGATGAAAATATAGATTCAAGAATTGATTCAAATGGTCACATCAATACAAGATCTTCACCTTATGGTAACTCTATTATCCTGGCACCAAAGAAAGATGGAACATGGAGGCTTTGCATTGACTATCGAGCCTTGAATAAAATCACTATGAAGAATCACTACCCCCTCCCTAGGATTGATGACCTACTAGACCAACTCCATGGTGAAAAGTTCTTCACCAAAATTGATCTCAAATCTAGCTATCACCAAATTCCCATTGATCCCACTGATGTTTGGAAGACTACATTCAAATTAAGGAGGGGCTATTTGAATGGTTAGTTATGCCTTTTGGTTTAACTAACGCACCTGTAACCTCCATGAGGATGATGGATGACATCTTAAGACCCTTCACCAACTCATTCATGGTTGTCTACCTAGATGACATACTCATCTATAATAGAATATGGGAAGAACATCTGAAACATGTTTTTAGGGTGCTTCATGTTTGTAAGGTGCTTTAAACTCTTTGGGAACACAAGTTGTATGCAAATCTTGATAAATACACATTAAATATGAAAAACTTTAGTACCTAGGGTACATTGTGAATGAGGAAGGGGTCCATGTCAATCCAGAGAAGATTTAGTTTATTCGAGAATGGTCTACACCAAGTACCATCATAGAACTTCATAGTGTCTTGGTTCTTACAAATTTCTATCACAAGTTTGTTCTTGGATTCTCACATGTTGCTTGGCTACTAACCCAAGTGACTAAAGGAGGTGATAAAATTACATTTCAATAAGGAAAAACACAATAAAGGGAATTTGAGAATTTTAAGAATAGACTTTGCTCAGCCCCTGTTCTTGCCTTATCAGATTTACATCAACATTTCAAGTTGATGATAGATGAATCTAGATATGCCATGGGAGTTGTCATCATGCAACATGGCCATTTTATTGCATATCATAGTGAAAATTTCATTGATACAGTTAGGAAATACTCAAAATATGATAAGGAGATCTATGCCATTGTACAAGCCTACAAATAATGGAAACACTACATCTTGGGGAAAGAGATGGTCATCTATACTGACCATAGACCATTAGAATTCATCTAGAAATATAGAAAACTATGAAATGAGAGGAACCAAAATTGGGCCACATATCTATAGAAATTCCATCCAATAATCAAACAAAAAAAGGGGAGCTCAAATATAGCCACATATTATCTAAAATGCCCACCAATTACTGCATTCATAATAGTTCTTGATCTATGTGGACATGATAATACCACTTGGGGTGCTATGTATGAAGTAAATCCTACCTTTGATAATACATATTAGGTTCTTCAAGAAGGTAAACATGTTTTTGATTTCTATTTACAATATAATGTTCTTTATCATATGGGGCACATCTATGTTCCAACTATAGAGCAATAGAAGATGATATGGGAAGCACATTTTAGTAGGACAACTGGACACTTTGGTGTAGAAAAGACATTGGTAGTTCTTTAAAAACACTTCTACTAGCCCTATATGTGAAATTAAGTGGAAATTTACCTCTAATATTTCACCCTATGTGTGATAGCCAAGCCAACAAATAAGAAGCAAATATTGTATATGCCATTGTCAAAACCAACCAAGATTGGGAATCTATCTCAATGGATTTTCTCTCAGGTTTGCCCACATCAAAACATGGTAAGGACTATATTTTATTATATTTGATCATTTTTCAAAAATGGATGTCATATCTTGTAATAAAAATATATCTACTAAAGAAACTACTCAACTATATTTTAGTCATGTATGGTTCTATTTCAGTCTCCCCAAGTCCATTGTCTCAGATAGAGATATCAGGTTCCTGAGCATCTTTTAGTCCACTCTATGGAAGATGATGGATACCAAGATGATGAATTCCATAGCCTTCCATCCATATACCGATGGTTAGATAAAAGTGGTGAACCACTTGATTGTTCACATGATTCAGATGTATCACTCTAAACATCCATGCACATAGGATGAGGGTATTATTTTCATACAACATGGATCCAATCAGGCCCTACACATCTTGACCAAGCATAGTCCATTAAAAGTATGATTTGGGTTCCAAAATATGGCACCAATTGATATATCCATTCCATTCTCCACCATGGAATACAAACCTCATGGTAGATCTAAAGTAGCAATAGCAATAAAGTTCATTGAGCAAATGCAACACATCTAGCAGCAAGTTCATGACATCTTGGAGAAGATGAATCAGAAGTATAAGTAATGCCATGATAAATATAAGATCACACACCATTTTTTTTTTGGGTGACAATTTTTGGTTGTAGCTTTAAAAGTAATAACTTATAGGCCCACACAAAAAAATTAGCCTTTATGATATGGCCCCTACACCATCACTAGAAAAGTTAGAGAAAATGCTTTTGAGATGAACCTACCATCCTACATGGAGCTCCTCAAACCATATCATCCACCTCTATTGGATACTTCAGTCATAGAATAACAACTGGACATTAATGAGCTTGATCCATAGAGTTTTGCTCTAGTAGAGGAGGATTAGATTATGGACACCTAGATGAAGACAATGAGAAGACACTCTATTCTACTTTATTAGGTGGTCAAAAGGGGCCAAATTAGCCACCAAGGTGAGTGGCTCATAGAGAATCAAATTAAGACACAACTACCACACCTGATGAGGAATATTAATGCAATGGGGACCATTACTTCTCAAGGAGGGAGGAATGATCTGGGCAACAATTTAGGTGATAATTTAGGTGATGATTCTACCCCAATTGATGATGGAACTTCTTGGAGCCATAACTTTTACACCATAGGTCTGAGTGACTCCCCGTTTTAACTGTTGGAAAGCTAAGAATGAGGAGAATGTGGTGAGATGGCATGGATATTTTCTTGGTCATTTTTAATCCCTAAAAACCTAATGTAAGTGCCCTAAATATCAATTTTAGTAGTGCAGTCCAAAAATAGTAATTCCTTGAATTCTATATTATTTTAAATCATGTAAGTCAAACCACTTAATCTCCCTTGAGATCGGTGACCTTCCACATCCTCCTCCTTCCTTAAAAATGTGTATAAATTAATATTTAACCTCAAATTGAAATTAGACATCTCTTCCTAGAGATAAGCATATGGTTGTATTGCAATCTTGAGTAATAAAACATCTCTTCTCAAAGAATTCATTGTTAATATGTTATTTTCATGTTCTTGAAATATTTTTCAATCAAAAATCTTTTGTTTTTGATCATGTATGATGAGTTACCTATAAATCTCTTACGAGTGACTATGTTAGCCCATAAGGTTATGTCTAAATTTGTATGCCAAGACCTCTAATTGTCATCAACCGTCCTCTTCATGATCTTGACCAAACTCTTATTTGTAGATTATGTAATCCCATTACCTTGGAAATTGTAATTATAATAGATAATTAGATATATACCATGCTCATGTGCCCATTCACTTGTCTTTGAACCCATGAATACCAATACATTATCATATATGATGGTTGATGGTATCCCAAACCTAGTCACTATGCCCTAATAGAAATTAATGATTGATTTTGTATTAGCTTCCTTAAGGGATCCTACTTCTACCTACCTTGTAAAGTAATCCATGGTTATGAGTATCCATGTGTGACCTACACTTGAGGGAGGATTATTCTTGCCTATTAAATTAATCCCCCATTACATGAATGGTTGGTTAACTTAGATGGGATTTAGGGGTAAGGTTGCCAACCTTTGATTTCTAGTGAGGAAAACACACTTTTCACACCTTCTTAACCATGCATAGGAGTATTTTAAGAGGCTAGGATATTAGTATCCTAATTTCATGATATTTTATGTTGTTTTTTAAAGAGATAAATGACCACTTGTAGGCCCATCATAAAATTATTCCAAAATTTTGCCTATTTGATCAATTTACACACACCTAAGTAACATAATATTAAGAAATTTTCTTAAAACTTCCTCATCTACAAGGACACAGGGTATATATTGAAGTCTAAATTATCTCCTCTTTGACCTATCTAATCTAGTTGAACGTTCACTTATTTGAAAGAACCTTGTCATGTCTTGTATCTAACTTGTAGCATGTGAACGTGTTGATTCTTGGGGTTCATTTTGTAGTAACAAACCTTCCTATTTGATCTCGTGGAGATCCCATGCTAGATGTTCACATAGGCCTTTCCCTCTTACTAGTCTAGTAATCTTAATATCTACATCAGATTTCATCACTTTAGTAATCCAACTTGCCCTCTTCTCATTCAAGTCATTATTGATAAGGAAGTCTTTAAGACTTGGATGATATACCATGATATTTATCTTGTTTTTTGAGACCATATGTTTGAAAGTTTTCAAGATTATTATTATTACCAAGATTGATTTTATACAAAATTATACCTCTCTTCATAGTCTCTAATACCTTGATTAAATAAGGCAATAGGTTGGTCATCTCCTTCATTATTTTATTACATTAACATGGCAGATATGGTGTTAATATTAGATAAATCATACAAAAATAAGTCCTTGGAGAATTTGGGGTTCATCAAGGTAGGCTCTTGGGCTATAGCTTAATTTATAGCTTCAAATTTACTTCTCCATTTTTTATTTTAACTTAATGTTTGATTTTTCTTTAAAATGGTTTCCAAAGGTTTGAAAAACTAGGTATAAACCTTCTTATAAAGTTTATTTTTCGAAGGAAACTTTGCATTCCCTTCTTAGGCAATGGTAGAGACAAGGCCAAGATAGATTTCACTCTTTCAAGATTTATGGTCAGCCCTTCCTTTGAGATAATGTGTCTAAGTAGCTTTACCTCATGAACTGTAAAACTATATTTTTTAGGATTAAAATATGTCCAAAACTTCCTGAACCTCTTAAACATCAGTCTTAAATGAGCCAAGTGATCACTAGCATCTTTTGAAAAAATGGTGATATCATCAAGGTACACTAATACCATTTTATTAATCAAACCTTACAAGGCCATGCCCATTGATTTTTGAAAGTTGGACCTTGAATTCAAGAGTCCACAAAGCATATTTTTATATGCATAGTGTTGAGGTTAACATAACCCCATTTAAAAAAAAATTGGGACCCTTGAGATACTTTGAACTTTAACCCTAAAAACTCAATGTGATTAGATCATTGTTAGAATTTGAAGATCATCCACTTTGATAAGGTTAGCTTACTAGTTTATGGTTTTGCTTCGAGCTTGCCTAATGTTGCTAATAATTGGTCTTCATGTATTATAGTTTCAAGTTTCACGAGGCCCTATGGAATGGATCATGCTTCAAAAATGAAAACCCAGCATAAACCCTTATTTCAAATTTGCATTTGGCAAGAGCATTTGGTAAGAATATTTTAAATTTATTTTGGATTTAAGCCTAATTTTTATGTTAAGTATTGGTTGTGTTTTTTATCACAACCAAACCTTAGCCTAAAAATTATGCTTAAGTCCCATTTATTTTCCCCTTTACTTCTTTATATTTATAACTGAGTCCAATATTATGCTAGTAGGGTTATTTTATTTTCCTAGCATGGTCCCCTTTATTACTATATTTTTAGATTAATGTTTTAATTATAAGGTCCAATTCATGTTTACTAACACTAACAAGACCTTATACTTAATTATTTAGCCTAGGTTTTTATTTTCACCTCGATTCCTAACTTAAATACCTTACATCTTATAGGATCCAACAATTTGCACTTCATCATGAATTTTAATCAGATGACATGAATAAAACCCAATAGAACTAAGCACTTAGTATTTTAGGCCAATCATGTTTGAGCATTCATATTATGATCAATAGATCATACTTCATCATGGAGCAAAGATCAGATGTAGCAAATCCAACATTAAAATTTCAAAGGTTCATGAAGCTCCATGGAGTCACCACATGACACTCTCACATTTGATATTTAAAAGCAAGGGTTCCCATAGAATAAATGGAACCAATGGTGTATTAATGATTAGATTATGATCAAATAGATCTCACTTTATCATGTATTTTAATCAGTCAGAGCAAATTGAATTCAATATCCTAAGAATCCCTATGTAACTACCATGCAACATTCTCATATTAGAACACAAGAACTTGACAAGCTTATATTTGACATTCATGTGAACATCATTTGATGTTTGCAAGGCCATCATTAAAATTAACACAACCATCAATTTTAAGCCCACCAAAATTAGGAACTTCACAAGCTTAAATTTGATGTCTCACAAACATCATTTAAATGTCTGTGATGCTGCCATTGACATCCGTAAGGCTATCAAAATTAAGCTCATATAACATTTTTACTTAGGCAAAAGGGGCATGTTTTATGTCATTCAAGGGAGTGATTTTATGCTTTATAAATTAGCATAAAATTCTTTAACCTAAGTCATTTCATGTTTATTAATATGAAATAGACTCAGGTAAAAGTATTTTAACCTAAGTCATTTATATAGCTATGCATTGATTAAAGCTCATGCATCTTATAGGATATAACAATCCACATTTCATCGTGCCTCTTGATCCAATGGTACAAAATTTTTGATGAATTTTCAAAGGAGATCCAAGATCTCACAAGATCAACATGTGGTTGATATGCATTCAATATGCGACTAATAAAGGTGTCAAAGCTCAAAAATCCTACAAAAGTGAAAAGTGGCATAACCATATGGCTCAATACCTAAAGGGACCAATAACAAGAAGGGGCCCAAATCACAATCAATGACTTGTGTTTATCCTTGGATCTTGATCTAATGGCATGAAACCAAAGGGTAGTTTTCAAAAACCAATGGCTAGTGCTTGGTGGCATTTATGAAAAATGCCATGAAAGGTGCCAAAAAAGTGCCACATAAGCATAAAGTGACAAAATAGAATATCTTGTGTGCTTGAAATGTAAATGTATAAAGGTTAGGCTCAAGATAAAATATGAGGAACATATAAGCCTCAATCCAAATAAACTAGCACAATTAAATCTTCAAATCCATAAAACTTACATAAAAGGCTTTAAGTGAACTTGGATTAATTATAGTAAATATAAGAGAAGTTAATTGTGATTTGAGTAGAAAATAACTAACCCAGAGATCATTTTTAATCTAATTGAGAGAAATTTTCAAGTGTGGAATCCATGACAACTTAGAGTGAATAATTAAGGGATGAGACATAATTGTATCTTTATACAAATAGTGAGGGAAGGGTTTTCAAATACACTTACCTAGACACCATGGCCTTGAACACTAGTAACATGAATTAGTTTGAGCTCTTCTAGACCATTGAGGAGAAAGAGCAAGCTAAAGAATTCCAAGATCAAACAAAAGAACCTAAGAAAGACAAAGAAAAAGAGGTTGATTTGGATTTAATTCTAGGAGCACCCCCATAAAAAATAAAAGAAGAACTAGCCTTGGTCTTAGTTGGATCAAATATGCCAAAATTGAATTTCACTCACCCTAAAAGTGATATCAACTTATTTAGTGAGGAATACCCCATTCATGAACCAATCATCCCTAATTGGTTTATTTATGACAAAATTTAGAAGATTCCCACTTTCTCACTCTTGGGCCTTGACCCAAACAATTAATATTGATGTGAATGATAATATCAAGCCATAGATAAGGGCTTTGATGAAGGAAGAAGAAGGATAAGAATAGTGACCATTGCAGGGTCAAGTAGCAAGCAGATGGGTGCTCTAGGAGCATCAAGTAGTACTAAAATGGAGGCTCTTAAACCTCTAAAGTATACTGATTCATCCACCACTATGAAATTAAATATAAAGACAACTAGATTAGAAAGGGTGATAACTAGAAAGGCCATGTTGGGGATTGAAGATTTCACATTCCAAAAGGTTGAGCCATTTTCAAGCTTAACCATAGTTGGAGGGTAACAGTCTAGTGAGCTACCCATCCATGAAGAAGATGTTGAAAGCCTAGCTGAGGATCATTCAAATTCACTTAGATTAAGAATTAGGGGTATGAAATAAAGGATATCAAACATAGAGAAGGATAATGAGGATTTCAAAACATAGGATATTTTATCAGTGCCTGAGATAATGATCAAATTACTAGATGAATCCTTTTATGACATATTTGATGCATCAAAAGTAATGAAGCTAAGGAAAAGTACATTGGCTCAGTATATCATAGTGTCCAATGGTATAATAACTCAATGGTAAGTTTCAAAATATCAAGTAATAGGGATGATCAACATTCAATTTGGAAAGCAAATTCTTGGTTTCAAATTAATCAGTTTGGGGCAATTGAATGCAATTTTGGGAATTATTGTTGACAAGATCTAGAATCTAAATATCTGGTCCAAGGATTTAGAGAGGCTCCTAAAATATGATGAGGAGATAATGAAAAGGATTAAAAAACTCCTTGTAACCATGCTAACTAACCCCACATAGCCCACCATCCTAGGCATCACTAGGGATTATGAATTCAAACACAAGGCTACTTTAGTGACCCAATAAATAAAAGGTAAAAGTCAAGGCCAATCTAGAGAGGATAATAGTAGAATCCTTGGTATGATCCTTAATATAAGAGAAAGGGTATCTAAGGCTAAGATTATTAAGGAAGCTATGGATATAAATGATAAGGAGTTAAACGAGCTTGATGATAAAGAGGAAGAATATCTCTTAAAGCCTATTATAGATTTAGAGCATGTCAAAGAACAACATCAAAGAGCAATGGAACTTATACAAGAGAACCAGGGGAGTCCTTTGGCAATGGGCCCACCAATTAGTTAGTATTACATTTTGTAAAAGCATCATAATATTTTGAAAGAGGAATATTCTTTTGTAAAGGGATATACTATTTTGTTAATCTATTGCCTCTAGGTCAGTTTAATTTGGAAAAGCAAGTGTATTATAGAGATTTGTAGAAAAAGGATAGTTTTCCCTATCTTTTGTACATTTTTATTTTGTAACTGACCAGTGTACTACCTTGTCCTCCTATAAAAGGTAGTACTACCATCTTATAAAGGGAGAAAATTTTGAGAAAATTTTATATACTTTGAGCAGTTAATACAATCAAGGAATTATGAAAGGATTGTCCAAATTTTTTGTGTCAAGTTTAACATGCTTTTCTCTCAATTAATAGTCTTAAGTCTTAAATTTGAATAGTTTCTATGAATTCTGAGTTGAATATTTTATTACAAGATTACTAATTTGTGTTTATGCTAGATTAGTTGAAAGATCTTGAAGTTGATTCATTTCATTTTTTTTGTATCCAGATGTGCTAATGTTATTTGAGTGTGGTAACATATATTTAAATTCAATTCAATCATTACTTGTAATTCTTCATATCATCTTTGGACGTTTACCTAGTGTGTAGTGAGATCTAATCTTATGCTATTTTACATTATATATTAGTTTAATGCATACTCAGTTGTAATTGAAACTTTGTCATAATGTTTGAGGCTAAGATCAGTAAGCACTTATTCTCTTTCTGCCTTACTCTTCTCTTTTGCTTCTTTTTTTACCAGATCACTTTAGTTTAGACTTCATTTTAAACATCCATTTAGATTAGTCTATAGTTTAAATCTTTGATCATATTTCACTAGAATTAACATAGATACTTAAACTGTGAAAAGATTTGGTCTATGGTGGCTCTCAACCACCAATTAATATAATTTTTTTGGAACAAGTTAAACATTGCTCTATCGCTATTTCAGCACATGTAATGTAAGTTTCCAAAACATGCTACTCATGATCTGAATTCCTAGAATTCTAAAATGATAAGTGTTCTTTGAACACTAAGGACATCTATGGTACACATAGATGCATCAACAAATCCCTGTTGGTGCTAGAAGGAAGGCTCTCTTTGAGAATTGGTTGAATCTTTACTAATCTTAGTGTGTTTTGATCTAAGATTGATGTTATATTTGCACTTTTGTGTAATTTAAATTTAAAGATCATTGATCTTTATGGTTTTTGACATATATTTATACTTACTTTAGACAAAGATCAAATTTCTTTGAAGTTTGATGCTTAGTTTTGGTAAATATGGCTTAAGATTTGAAAATCCATAGTATTTGAGGTTAGAATAGCTTATTTTGCTCAAATATTGGCATATATTTCATATATTTGAGTTTATTTGTGCTTAAACTTGTAAATATAGATCATATTTACATAATTAAACACTTCTTTGAGTGATCTTAGTCAAGGTTGATGTCCTTTATTGTTATTTATAAAATCTTTGCAAAATTAGATTAGTGTGCATGTTTAATACTTGTTCTATATAAATATTAACTTGACAAATCATATTTTAAACAAGATCTTTAATCTTCAAGATGGAATTGACAGGGATTCAAACAAGATCACATTTAGAGACAAGAGAACCTTTGCTTGAGCTTGAGGTCCATATAAGATCTAGGAGAGATAAAGGTAGGCATAAACATTCCAAATCTTTGCCAACCTCACCTATTTAAGGTAATACTACCTTCAACATTAATCTAGGTATAGCTTGGTTGGGAGACTCTTTAACCAACGTTCTAGGGGTGGTACATGATCTCTCACGTAACCCTAAAAAATACTTGCCAACATTTAGTCCAACTAGTACTGTAACTCTTGAAGAGCATATTAAATATTTTGAAGTTACGTTAAAGTTAGTAAATGTCATACATGAATATGTAACATCTATATTATTCTTCTTTACTTTTAAATATGCTGCATATGAATGATTTCTCAATTTGCCTAATAATTATATTACTAGTTAGGATGGTTTCACTAATGTTTTTATAGACTAGTTTAGAAAAATTGTTAGTCCATGTGCCATATGCCACCAATTCACCACCATTAAGAGGGATGAAAGTGAGCCCATAAGGTCCTTTAATGCTAGGTTTTATAAAATGTATAGCATGACCATAGAGATATATAAACCTGATGAGGTTTTAGCTCTAAAAATCTACAAGGATACATTAGATCATATGACTTCTATATTTCTAAAAAGATCTCGTCTAGCTATAACTTCATTATCTAGGGATAATTATGAAGTTGTGATCACCAATGATAAAATGTAGCCCCAAGGATAAATGGCCTACTCTGTCCCAAATATCAATCCACATATGCCTATTCTGAACATCTTTACTAACAACAATCAAAATGTTCTAGCCCTGAATCAACTCCAAAATTTGAACCAATTGCCTTTGAGTCATGCTACTCCAAATCATATTTGAGGATCCTTAAGTCATCTTGATGCTAATGGATTCAATGCAAATGATAAAATAGTGTTAATACCATATGCTCATACTAACAATATCCAAGTGCATAATTCTAAAATTCCAAGCATGAGAATGAGTCTATCTTATAAATGATCCAAAAGTTAAGTACTTATTTCCTTCAACTAAAAAAATAAGTTGGCAATATTGGAGAGAGCTATGGTAGGAACTTCTCATTCCAAAGGTTTAATAGGCCTAACAATAGGTTTTAGAATGATAGTTTCCATAATAATAATATTAATAATAATAATAATAATAATAATAATAATAATAATAATAATAATAATAATAATAATAATAATAATAATAATAATGAACCATCTTATAAAAAGAAGACTATGGACATTAATATTATTGATATTACTTTGCCTTATTACTATAGAGTGTATTGTATATCCAAGCATGGTGAGATTGACTGCATAGAGTTTTGTAAATATTTTTAAGCTTTCTAAAAAGAGTTAGATACATTTTTAGTGGTACCTAATAAGGATATTGGTTTATGTACTTTAGTATCCAAACTTACTGATCAAACTTTCATGGTGGAGACTTTTGATTTCCCCTTTCAAGAGGATGATGTCCTTGAGGAGATCCAAGGCTTCCAAAAATTATTGAAGAATATTTATCCCTTGAGGAAGAGAGAGTAGAGGTATCCTTTGACTACCTCAATGCCTCCAAATAAATTTGAAATGTCTATAGACACTTCTTCAAGCAATGATCCAGAACAACCTAAAGAGAGTACCTCTAAACATAATGTTGATGTTCCTAGTTCTTCAAATAAAATTAGTTATAATATTCTTAAGGACATGAATAACATAAAATTTAACATCACATTGCATGAATTAACATAGATCATAGAACAAAGGGACCTCCTATTGGAATCACTATCAAATAAATCTAATAAACCACCCAAGGCTGACAATGCTAATGTGGATTTACACAAAGCTAAGATAAAATATCCTCCTTTCCTACTCATAGTCAAGATGTTCAATAAGAATTTGAATAACTGTTTATTGGATTCTATTGCATCCACTAATATCATGTTAGTAGGTATTTTCAAAAAAATGGATTAACATATATTAATTTTGATAGAGTTTTAACTCAATTAGATAAATCTAGAGTCAAAGTGATTGGGGAATTATTAAATGTTCATATACAATTAGCCTCTGAACCTAGAGTGTAAAAATTTATTGATATCCATGTTTTTGGCATTATTGATATTTATGGGATCTTATTTATCAAGGAATGGACTAAATATTTGAATGGATACATGCCCATAGATTGAAAAAATTTATGGCTACCTTAGAAAAGAATTCTAAATCAGATCAGGGTTGAAAGAGAGATGAGGATGAAGCACATGATTACTGAGTACAATGTTTTGAATGAAAGGGTTAACATAATTGACTTAGACTTAGGGGTTCTCACCCTAGAGAATGCAAAGGTATGTGATCCTAAGAATACTCACTATTCCTGGGCTATGAAAGCTACATTTTGATGGTGCTAGGTGTAATGCTAGGTCTAGGGTTGGTGTTGTCTTAACTGATCATGTTAATATGAAATACCATGAATCATATAGACTCTAATTGCCTTACATAAAAAATATTATTGATTATGAGGCCATTATCCTAGGTTTGTAATTTTTTGTAAAAAATAAGGTCAAATAACTACTAGTCTATGATGATTCAAAACTAGTAGTCAACCAGGGGAGAATTAAATATCAATACAAACTATCATACCTTAAGAGGTATATGTTCAGGGTCTAAGATCTAATTGAGTCTTTTGATGCATTTTAAATTATCTCTATCCCTAGATAAGAGAACCAAGCTACTGATGAGTTGGCATCTACTGTAACCAACCTCATGCCTAACCAAGACTCACCCAACTACAACATTAAATTGATACCTTGTCCTTTGATCCCTGATAATGTGAATAATTTTCAAGTCTTTATTGATGATCAATAGATATTGGATTTCATAACTAATTCTAGATAATTTGAGGCTCAGATCATTGATGAAACTGATGAAAATGCACTTAGAGAAGGCAAGTTTGATGGTAAGGTCATTTAGCTGAATGATAATAAGATTCCCAAAGGTATGATTACCTTAGAGAGGTTGTTTGATCAAGAAAAGTTGTCTTAGGTTTCTAATATTCCAAAGGTAAGTGGTAAGGATTATAATTTAGTTAATCTTTGCCCTCAAGATTAGCCTCGGCTAGTTAACATGGGAAAATCCTACACTAATATTAAGAACAAGAAGACCAAAGAGTTGCTAACCAATTGTAAAGATGTCATATTTTGGCCTCATGATGACTTGAATATATTTTATCCAAGATTAATCACCCATAATATACCCCTTAAAGAAATTTGTAAACACTTTAGACAAAAGCAAAGAACTGTGAACCCTATCCTAGAACCAATGATCTTTAAAGAGTTCAAGAGATTACTAGATGATAGAATTGTGTTTCCCATCAAGCATTCTATCTGGGTGACCAATTTGGTGTGAGTCAAGAATAATAATGGTGAGATTAGGCTATGCATTGACTTTATAAATTTAAACAAAGCATCTAAAAAGGACAACTATCCTCTCCCTTCTCTTTAACAAGTAATAAAAGTTGTTTCAAGATCAACCATGATGTCTTTTCTTGATGGTTTTTTAGGATAACACTAGGTGTTGGTTGACAAGGAAGAAAAGAAGCCTTCACAACAAAATGGGGAAATTTTGCTTACAAAATAATGCCTTTTAAATTAATAAATTTAGGAGCTACTTTTCAAAGGGCCATGGACCATGCTTTTGAAGGTCTAATTGGTAAGTTTGTCATTATATATATGGATGATCTAACCATTTTTTCTATAAACAAGGAAGATCACTTTATGAATTTACAATAAGTATTTATGAGATGCAGAAGGTATGGAATCTCCCTAAACCCCCAAAAAAGCATCTTTTATGTCACTAAGGATAAATTTTTAGGTCATGTCATAACTAAAGATGGAATCTCTAGAGATCGTAAAAGGGTGGAAATTATATCTAAGATAGAGCCTCCAAATAGTAGGAAAGATCTAAAATCATTTTTTGGTAAGATAAACTTTGTAATGAAGTTCATTTATGGCTTTACAGAAATTGTCAAGCCATTAAATGACATGCTAAAGAAAGGTGTCAAGGTCTCATGGAATGACGAATCTAGGAAGGAACTCAATAACATCAAAGAAGTAATTAGCTAAGATCTAGTTTTTGTGATCTAGGAATTTGACTCAAGAGAGGATGGTTAGTATGGTGTTAGCTCCAAAATGAAAACAAGATGAAATAAACACACTAATATCATAACATCTCTAGGCCTAGACAATAGGGAGAGATTAGTTAACAAAAACAAATGACAAACACAACAAAAAATCAAGGAATCAAATACAAGAGTTCTTTCACCTTCCTTAGATGCTCCAAATGCCTTTGTAGTGGTGACTTACTTAGATTGTGCTCATGAAGTCCTTGGAAATGAAAGATTGTCTACCTCTACCTCTCCTTGGGACCTTTGGATTGTGGCTTGGCTTGGCTTGGAATCAATTTGGAATTGTAACACTAGTTGTTTGAAGCTTTTAGAACCAATTGGGAATTATAACTTTACATCTAAAAAGATTTGAAATGATGTTTTGAGGCCTCTTATTTATATATTTTTGGATGTGATCATAATCAACTTGAACTATCCATCTCAAGATTGAGATGTGTGGTTAAGGATTAATTTAGTTTTCAAATTAAGTTTGTAATTATCCTCATCATGGCATTGGAAAAAGGGTAAATTAAGAGGCATGGAGGGCATCATGGAAGGCATTAATGAGGCATGAATCCTTATATTTGTGGTATTTGTGGACTAGAGATGTCTTCCCAAAAAATGAGGTTACTTGATGATGTAGATATTTAATATTCATTTCCAAAAATAAGTATTCAACAAGTTTTCCTAGAATTCTTAATTAGGCCTTGATTTGGGTTAATTAGCTCTTAAGCATGATTAAGCACTTTGTGCAAAAATTACCCAAATTGATCAGAATACCTTGTTATTGGTCCAAAATTTGAATGGATTGGAATTAAAAGGCAAAGTTAGATGTGTTGGATGTGTATTACCATTTATAATGTTGCCAACAATAAATAACAATGGCACATGTCTTGTACAAAAGATTTGATAGGGAAGAGAAATCCAGAGCACCCATATGCAAATTTGACATTTTGACTCAGAATGATCTGATCAAAGTTAGCTAGCCCATAAGTTGCATTACCCCATTTAGGGATACCCTAGCCAAAACTAGGCCTTGAATATGTTAGTTTCACATCATTTAGCATGTTTTAGTGTTTTTAGGCCAAATTATGTGTTTTGGGTGAAATTAGCCAAAAATATTAGTTGGAGGTTATCGATGGCCAATTTTAGGTGTCTATAGTTTTGATAAGTCCTAACTTTTTAAAGGACTTTTATATCTATTCTCTTGCATCTGACCATACTCTGGCTATGGATTTAACTCAAAAAGTTAATGGGTGTGAAAACCCAATAGATTGCATGAGTACTAAATTTAAGGATGCTAAATTAAACTATTAATTGATTGATAAATAAGCATATGTATTAGTTAAGGTAGTGAATAAATCCAAGCATTATATCCTTAGAAATAAGGTGAATGTTATTCTACCTAACCCTACCATAAATATTATGCTAAGCTAACATGAACTAGGGGAACGTAGAGGTAAATAGATGTCAATTTTGAAAGAGTATGACATAGAAATAAAAATGGCTAAACTGGTAGGGAGCTAAGGCATGATATAAATGATTAATAACACCATCCCTAAGCTATGTATTATGCAAGTTGACCAACAAAAATTTCAAGCTAGTGAGTGGTATGATTCCATCATTCATTTACTAATTAATGTTATTTGTCCTGTAGGACTGACAAGGGAGTAAAAGAGGGACCTAAGGCTCAAAGTAGCTCATTATTTGATCAAATATGGGGTTTTATATAGAAATAACTTTGAACGGATCTACCTAAGGTGTCTCTCAAAATAATAAGCTACTCAAATCATGAGTACCTTACATGAGAAGTTTGGTAATGGGAACCCATCTAGGAAGACTAAAACCCATAAGATCCTTAGAAATGGATACTATTAGCCAACTATTTTTAAAGATACTCACAAGCATGTGAGGGAATGTCACTCCTACCAAATATTTATCACCAAAGAGCCTAAGGCATTAATGCCTTTGCAACCAGTCATGGTTGATAAACCCTTTGCATGATGGTGGTTATATTTTATGTGGGTAATCAACCCCAATTCATCTAAAGATCACAAATTCATCCTGACTACCATAGATTATTGTACTATGTGGGCTAAAGCTATAGCCACCAAACAATGCAGGATAAAAGAGGTGATTAGTTTCTTAGAGGATAACATTTGTACTAGATTTAGAACTCTAGTCTCTTTGGTGTGAGACAAATGATCCACATTTATATTAATAAAGATGAAAGAATGAGCATATGATAATGGTATTTTCTTGAAATTTTCATCTAACCATTACCCTCAATGAAATGGATTGTCTGAATCTACCAACAATAACTTACTAAAAGCAATCAATAAGTCTACTACAGACAAGCCCAAAACTTGGCATAAGCTTTTCAAGTATGCACTATGGGAAGATAGGATAAGAATCAAGCAAGCCTTAAAAGCATCACCCTTTCTGTTGGTGTATGGACAAGAGCATATCTTCCCTATCACTCGCAAGTCGACTATGTATAAATGCATGTAAGAGTATATGGAAGAGAGCCATGAGCTTGCAAATTCAATATTTCTAGATATCATCTAGATGGAATATGCATGAGAAGAAGACTTTAAAAAAATTATCATACATCAGATCATAGTGAAGAGGTGGTTTGATAAAATATTAAAGATCAAGGTGTTCAGACAAGGGGACTTAGTTCTCCTTTGGGACAAAGCATCTAAGCCTAAGGACAAACATGAAAAGTTCACACCTTTATGGATTGGCCCATATTAGATTTTAGATACACTAGGAAACAACACCTTAAAGATTAAAGATCTATAAGGAATAGATTTCACACTGCCCACCAATGGGTAGTACGTCAAGCATTACTTCTCTACTGCTCCTCTTAAGGTCTTTATGGAGTAAACTGTAAGATGATTAGATTTAGTGTAGGTAGGATAGTTAGTTTCTCTCAATTATTTCCTTCATATCTTTTGTTTCTATATAAGAATGTATATATCTATTTTTTTTCCTTTTGTTTCTTGCTTTGTTTCATTTTTTATGTGTTTGCTTTGTTACCTTGTTCCTTGTTTCTAATAAGTCCTTTTGGAAAACCTTGAGCTCAAAGTTTATTTAGTTTGTTTAAACCTCTAATGTTCAATAATGTGGGTGTGAACTTAGTACATATACTAACCATGGTTTTGAAATGTGATCCTAATGTTGTGATTTGAAGAAACTAGTAAAGACTAAGTGAAGAGGCCAACTATTCCATGAGATCTCAAACATTATCTTGACCTAAATTTGATTTTAATAAGATGTGCACTTGTATAATTAAAGCTTAATCTATTAAGGCATAGTCATCCTTACACTTAATAAACATACTTTATTAGAACAATTGTTGTATCCATAGGTGATTCTCTGAGGATCAAACACTTGACTAAATCATTAAACCTAGCTACTTTGGTTCCCAACCTTGTTGAAAGCATAAAAGATCTAAAAATATAAAAAATAAGAATGCAATTCAAAACAAAAATATTTTCAAGAATAGGTGATTCTATTAATCTCCATCAAGGCTATGGTTTTCTAGTTGCCATTAGAGCAAGGCCATGAGTGGAGCCAAAGGCATCTCTATCAATGCTATGGATGCCTAGTTGGTAGTAGAGAAATGCCCAAGCCTTCCCTAAAATAAAATCATGGTTCTTAATGAATATCTAAATGTGATCCAAATCAATGTTAATGATTAAAGATATGAAACCTAAAAGTTATCTCTTGAATCCCATGGCAAACAGTAAGTGGAATCAAAGCACAGACACAACATGGCTAGGTATTAATGTTTGATCCTAATTCTACAAGTGTAAGGTTTGTTTCAACCATAAAATGATCTAGATAATGGCATGGATCAAGTGGAGTGAATGACTTAGTTGTTTGTCTAAAATAGAGTCTCTAAGTTCTAACATATTTCTATGTTTACCCTGGAAGTCATTATTTGTTGAGGTTAATATACCGTAATTTTTTTTTAAATTGGGACCCTTGAGATACTTTTAACTTTAACTCTAAAAACTCAATGTGATTCGATCATTGTTAAAATTTGAAGATCATCCAGTTTGATAAGGTTGGCTTATTGGTTTATGGCTTTGTTTTGAGCTGACCTTATATTGTTAATAATTGGTCTTCATGTCTTATAGTTTCAAGTTTCATGGGGCCCTATGGAATGGATCATGCTTAAAAAAAACTTGGTATAAACCCTTAATTGAAATTTACATTTAGTGGTAGAATTTGGTGGGAATATTTTTAATTAGTTTTGGATTTAAGCATAATTTTTATGTTAAATCTTGGTCATGTTTTTTAACACAACCAAACCTTAGCTTAAAAATTTTGCTTAAGTTCCCTTTATTTTCCCCTTTTGTTGTTTATATTTCTAATCAAGTCTAATATTATGTTAGTAGGGTCCTTTTATTTTCTAGTATGGTCCCCTTTATTATTATCTATTTAGCCTAAATTTTTAATTCTAGGGCCCCATTCATGTTTATTAAAACTAACAAGACCTTAGACTTAATGATTTAGTCTAAGTTTTTATTTTTACCTCGAGCCTTGACTTAAATACATTACATCTTAAAGGATCTGATGGTGTGTGCTTCATTATGGATTTTAATCAGATAGCATGAAGAAAACCTAACATAACTAAACACTTAGTCCTTCAAACCAATCATGTTTGAGCATTCAGATCATGATCAATAGATCATGCTTCATCATAGACTAAATATCATATGCAGTGAAGCCAACATTGAAAATTTAAAGGTTCATGAAGCTCTGTGAAGTCACCACATGTCACTCTCACATTTAATATTTAATATTAGGGGGTCCCATAGATTAAATGAAATAAATGGTGAGTGACTACTTAGATCATAATTGGATCGCTCTCGCTTCATTATGTCTTTTAATTAGATAGATCAAATTGAATTCGAGATCCTAAGAATCCCTACAGAGTCATTGCATGACACTCCTACATTAGAACATATAAAATTGATAAGATTAAATTTGATGTTCATGCAAATGTCATTTGCCATTCATGAGGACATCATTGATATTCACACAATCATCAAATCTAAGCCCACCAAAGGTAAGAACTTTATGAGCTTAAAATTTTCATCCTTGTAAACATCATTTGAACTTCCATGAGGCTATTATTGAGGTCTACGAGGCCATCAAAATTAAGCTTGTCTAACATTTTTAGTTAGGCAAAAGGGGCATGTTTTATGTCATTCGAAGGGGTGACTTTATGCTTTATAACTTATCATAAAATGCTTTAACCTAATTATTTTCATGTTTGTTAATATGAAATAAACATAGGTTAAAGTATTTTAACCTAATTCCTTTATATCTCTATGCAATGATTAAATCACAAGCATCTTATAGGGTTTGATGGTCTGAGCTTCATTGTGCCTCTTTATCTAATGACATGAAATCACTGATAAATTTTTTAAAGGATATCTAAGAGCCCAAGGGCTTGACACATAATAGATGTACATTAAATATGTCACTGATAAAAGTGATATAGCTCAAAAGTCCCATATAGGTACCAAGTGACACAACCATAGGGCTTAGTACTAAAAGGGAACAATAACACATAAGGGCCCAAATCACAATCAATAACCTATGCTAATCCTTGGATCTTGATCTAACAATGCAAAACTAAAGGGTAGATTTTAAAAAAATGGATAGTGCTTGGTGGCATTTATGAAAGATGCCATAAAAGTTGTCATATAGATGCCAAATAAGTGTCACACCAGCACAAAGAGATAAAATATAAGATCTTGTGTGATCAAAATGCAAATGTATAAAGGTGAGGGTCAAAATTGAATCTGAGGCATGTATAAGCGTAGGTTTCAATAAGCTATCAACATTAAATATTTAAATCCCTAAAACTTGCATAAAATGTCTTAAGTGAACTTGAATTGATTACATTAATTTTAAGAGAAGTTCAATTGTGATTTGAGCACAAAAGAACTAACCTATAGACCATCCACAATTTGATTGAGAGCAATTTGTAAGTGTGGAAGCCATGGTATCTCAGAGGAAATAATTGAGGGATGTGACAAATTTTTATCTTTCCATAGATAGTGAAGGAATGGTTTTCAAAGACACTGACCTGGATAATGCAGCCTTGAATACTGGTAATAAGAACTGGTCTAAGCTTTTTTGGACTATTTAGGAGGAAGAACAATGTAAACAATCCCAAGCTCAAGAAAAATAACCCAAGAAAGACAAAGGAAAAGAGGTTGATTTGGATTTAATTATAGTATCACTCCCATAAAAAATAAAATTAGAATTAGCCTTGGTCTCAATTGGATCAAAGAGGCCAAAGTTGACTTTCACTCACCCTACAAGTGAAATCAACTTATTTAGTGAGGAATACCCCATTCGTAGACCAATCATGCCTAATTGGTTCATATATGGAAAAATGTAGAATATTACCACTTTGTATCACTCTTAAGCCTTGACCCAAAGTATTAATATTGATGTGCATGATAATATCAAGCCATGGATAAGGGATTTGATTAAGGAAGAAGAAGAAAGAATAATAGTGACCATTGTATAGTAAAGTAACAAGTAGATGGATGATCTAGGAGCATCAAATAGTACTTAAATGGAGGTTCATAATCCTCCAAGATATATTGAGTCATCCACCACTATGCAATTCAATTTAGAGATAGCTAGATTAGAAAGGGTGACAACTAGAAAGGCCATGTTGGGAACTGAAGAATTTACATTCCAAAAGGTTGATCAATTTACAAGATTAACCCCAGTTGGAGGGTAATAGCTTGGTGAACTACCCATCCATGAAGAAGATGTTGAAATCCTAGCTGAGGCTTATTCAACTCAGCTCAGATATGGTATTAGGGGTATGAAGTAAAGGATATTCAAACTGGACAAGGAGAATGAGGATTTGAAGACACAATTTATTTTATTAGTGACTAAGACAATGATCAAATTACTGGATGAATCCTTTTATGACATATTTGATGTATTGAAAGCAGTGAGGCTAAGGCAAAGTGCATTGGCTTAGAAGAACATAGTGGTCAAGGGTCTAATAACTCAATGGCAAGCTTTAAAATATCAAGTAATAAGGTTGGTCAACATTTAAGATGGAAAGTAGATTCTTGGTTTCAAATCAATCAGTTTAGGGCACTTGAATACAATTCTAGGAATTATTGCTGACAAGATCTCGAATTCAAATGCCTCATCCAAGGATTTAGAGAGGGTCCTAAAAGATGATGAGTTAATTGAAAGGATTCTCCTTGGAACCATACTAACTAACCCCACACAACCCACTATCCTAGGCATCATCATGGATGATGAATTCAAACATAGGGCTATTTTGGTGACCCAAAAAAATAAAAGGTAAAAGTCAAGGCCAGTCTAGGGAGGATAATAGTAGAATCCTTGGTATGATCCTTAATGTAGGAGAAAAGGTAGTTGAGGCCAAGAGTATCAAAGAATTTATGGCTAAGAATGACAAGGAGTTGAATGATCTTGCTAAAAAAGAAGAAGAATGTCTCTTAAATCCATCTATAGATTTAGAGCTTGTCAAAGAGCAATGGAGCTTCTACAAGAGCAACAAGGGAGTCCTTTAGCAATGGGCCCACCAAATAGTTAATATTTAATTTTTTAAAGTCATTGTAATATTTTGAAAGAGGAATGTTCTTTTGTAAATTCATATTCTAGTTTGTTAGTGTATTTCCTCTAGGTTAGTTTAATTAGGAAAAGCAAGTGTATTTTAGAGCCTTTTAGAAAAAAGATAAATGTCCTTATCTTTTATACATTTGAATTTTGTAACTGACCAGTGTATTGCCTTGTCCTCTTATAAAAGGTAGTACTACCATCTTTTAAAGGGAGATAATTTTGAGAAAAATTTATATACTTTGAGCAGTTAATACAATCAAGGAATTATGAAAGGATTGTCCAAGTTTGTTTTTGTCAATTGTTACATGCTTTTCTCTCAATTACTAGTCTTAGGTCTTAAATTTGAATAGTTCTTATGAATTATAAGTTGCATCTTTTATTAAAAGATTGGTAATTTGTGATTATGCTTGATTAGTTGAATGATCTCAAATTTGCTTCATTTCATTTGTTCTGTATCAAGATGTGCTAATGTTATTTGAGTGTGGTAATAAATCTTTAAAGTAAATTCAGTTCTTACTTGTAATTCTTCATATCATCTTTCAAAATTTGCTTGGTGTATAGTGAGATTTGAGCTTATGTTATTTTACACTATATAATGGTTTAATGCATACTCAGTTGTAATTGAAACTTTGTCATAATGTTTGAGGCTAAGATCAGTAATCACTTATTCTCTTTCTACCTTACCCTTATCTTTTGCTTATTTTTTTACCATATCACTTTAGTTTAGACTTAATTATAAACATCCATTTAGATTAGTATTCAGTTTAAATATTTGATCATAAATCACTAGTATTAGCATAGATACTTACACTTTGGAAAAATGTGGTCCATGGTGGATCAGAGCCACCAATGAATATAGATTTAGTGGAACAAGTTAAACATTACTCTGCTGCTATTTCACCATAAGTAACATAAGTTGCCAAAACCTAGTACTTATGCTCTGTAGTCCCATAATTCTAAAATGAGAAATGTTATTTGAACACTAAGGACATCTATGGTACACATAGAGGCATCAACACATAGGTACCCCATTTTTTTGTAAAGGAAGTTTTATATTGATCCTCCTCCTTAACCATGACTTATTTATAACCTAAATACCCATCCAAGAGGGACAATCATTTAGACCTTCCAACCATTTGAAGTATTTATTTTATTCAAGGTAGAGGGTGATGATACTTCAAATACACCCTATTTAAATCTCTAAAATTAACACACAATATGATTTCCCCACTCTTCTTCCTCATATGCATTAGATTATAAACCCATGTGGAGTGCTTAATATGGAAGATAATGTATGATTTTATGAACTTGATTAGTTCCTTCTTCATCAAAACCTCAAACTTAGGATTTATGGGTCTTTTATTTTGTCTTATCAATTTTGAATTTGGATCTAAATCAATGGTTTTTTGATATATATTAGGGTCAATACCCTTGATGTCACCATATTCCCATGAAAAGACATCTAAAAATTCCATACATAATTTAACAAAGGTAGTATTCTCAACCATAGTACATATTATTCCTAACTTGAGGTGTTTATCCTTAAAGATTTTAACTCTTTTAAAATGTTCCTCACTTTTATACATGCCTAATTTTTCTTTTTGTACTTAATTTTCTTCATTAAATATACTTTCAAGGGTCTCCAATCATTTAGGGAGTTTGTTGGAATACAACTATACTATTTGGTCATCATATTTTTGTTGGATCTTAGCTTGATTCTTTGAGAACTCATCTTCCTCATATGGAAAAGATGAATTCTAACTATCACTATCAAATACTTTCCAAGCTGCATTGTTATCTGAAATGGATGGTCTCACAAATACCTTAACATGTGGTTAATTTTTCTCACTTTTCAAATCATTAGATTATCAAAATGATCTCCTACTACTGCCAATCTATTAACATACTGATTACTCTCTATTGAGACTAATTTTAAGTTGAAATCTTCAAAGTCTTTAATTATGTCCCAAAACTTATGTTTGTAATCCTTCAACAATAGGTTTTTGGTAGAATTCTAGCCTCTAACTTGTTGTACCACTAATTTATTATCCCTATATTCTTGAATTTGATTTATACCTTTCTTCCTTTCCCATTGGAGGCCATTAACAAGTCCCTCATACCATGATATGTTAGAGGAGAAACCAAATTGGAACCTAATGATAGAATATTACTTATCTTTAGAAGGAGAAAAAAGAAATATACCTGACCCTACTCCCTTTTTACTCCTTAAACCATCAAAGAATAATTGACACATTTCCTCTTCATCTACATCAAGATTTGAAATGGATGGTATGTTTGATCCTTCCTCATGCATACAATAGAATCCTAGATTAGTTTCTTAAATATTTTTGAAAGGATCAAACTCATGATACTTTTTACCTCATTAATCTACAAAAATATTAGGTATGCTATCTAGAGATGTAATTGGTTCTTGGTCATTGACTTGATCTCCATCATAAATAATAGTGAAATTCATGTTAGATGATTTTTTGAAATAATGATCCACATGGAAATTTTCCCATCATTCAGACTTAATTGAAACTTTAGCACCATACCTAGTCCTAAATGACATATAATATTAATCTAAAGTCAAGTACCCCCAATCTTACAAATAAAGTACCTTAATAAGAAAAGAATAAAGTTAGGTGGCACATCAACAACCACCACATATTGAGAGATATATAAATTGGGAAAAACATGAAGAGTTAGTTTCAAATATTATATAATTCTATATGTTTTGGTAGTTTATCCATATAGTTGTAATACTCTTTTTGAGTATGGTTCGTACTTCAATTTTATCTTAATAGCTACTTGTTTTGGCCTGACTAAAATACTTGATCCACTATAAATTAGATAATTATGAACCAATGACTATCTAATGATAACATATAGGTAGAAGTGAGTAGGATCATCTATCCTTTTAGTTTTTGTTGGTTTCCCATCCTTAGTCTTCAATTCATTTTCAAAAACCACCCATCTTTCATGAGGCTACCTAGGTGCAGCATTGAGCTTAGAGATCTCATATTAGATTAGGTCTCTTTAATTAGGGATGGGTAATGTATCACACATTGGGATACTTATATGAACCTTCTTCATTTTCTCAATAATGTTCATAGGAGAGCTTCCAACCTTGTCATCTCCTCTAGGAACCATAATACTACCACTTGCTTGTGTCACTTGATGCATATGAGGAGGTATAGAAGGAGATTTAACATTATGCAATTTATAATTTAATTGAGCCATAGGTATTTTATTTGATATACCTTCTCCTTGAGGTGATTGAGAGTTCATTTTTATACCAAAATTTATCCCTTGTACCTATTGAGGTGCTCTTTGTATGGTAGTCAACTGCTCAGTCAAGGACAAGTGATCATATTTGTATTTAAACAACATTATCAAAGAGTCACGTAATTAATACCATGTAATGATATATTTTGGATCCAAAGTACCATACCAATCAAGGTCCTTTACCTTGAAATAAACAACGAACAACCTGATGGTAACAATATCTTCATTAGTGTTGTGTGTATTGTAAAAGTTGGCAATGTTTCTTATGTGTTCAATAAGAGTAGTCGCATATTCTCCCATGTATGAAGGAACACATTCGATAGATAAAATAGGAATATCATCATAGAGATAAATTGATAAATTAATATGGTCATTGAAGTAAACAAAGGGTAAGTTCCTTTGGGTTGTCATCTTGCAAATTGGACCCAAGAAAAGTTTTCTAATAGGTATGTGAGCAACAAAATATTTCCTTGGGTATGGATGGGTGTTAGAAAACATCTTTGTTCTAAATGAATATTAAGGTAACTATAAAAATTCAAATGGAATGCATTTTTTAGATGAACTTGTCTTTTCCTTAGGCATGAAAGTGGAGCATTAGTCTATAACCAAGAGCCAATGATTGTTGGAGTCACCAGATACTGCATGAAGGAATCCTTACAGCTATAAAGCATCCACATTTGAAAAATTATTGGACCATAAGTTCCCACCAAATTTATTAAAAATTTTATCAATCAAATGTTTTTTCACCCTAAGGAGGGCTACTCTAGCCTCCTTAAATTTTGAATAACATTGAAACACCTCATATGTTATGGGTTACAATTCCTAGATATGAGTCTCTAGATTGAAGGGATAGCTCCCTTACACAACACCTATAATTAACCACTAATCTACTTGATTTAAAGGAAAATGGATAGAATGAGATCAAAAACTAATCTAATTGATGTGATTCAACATGACAAACTCCTCAACTTACTTGAAACTCCACTATAAAAGAACAAGTACAAATTGGATTTCAAAATCATGGTTTTCCTAACATAATACTTCATTATGAAGGTAGAATGAAAAGTAATTTTCAAGGGTGATGATTAAAATGTATGATAATTGAATTTATTAACCATCTTATGTACTTTAAATCATACAAATATATTAGTTACAATTCATAAGACCAATTAGAAATTAGATTAATCACACTAGCATGAAAGAGATAAATAAGTGCAAGGAAAGTGAACTATCCCTTGCTATTCATTAATGAGATATTTCACACAATTGTGAAATAATTTTAGAAAATAAAAAGAGTTTAAATATTTATTTTAGTGGAAAAATTATTATTCAATTTATCAAGTCTTTTCCATACCAACTTATGGATCCTTGAAAATACCAAAAGTGGCAGCTTATATAGAGAAATGAGGAAGAGAGGGAGGGGCATAGAGGAGGAAGGCTTCCAAGTGTCCACATTAAAGTTCAAAAAAATGAGATATAAAATATTTCAACTAGTCCCCAAAGACATATTTATTTCTTCTTAATATTATTAATCATCTAAGTGGTGTATGAGTTTCAAACTCAGCTTGGCACTTTGCACTACTCAAAACTTACCTTCTTTGCATAAGAAGATTTACAAATGGTAATTTTCACCATAAATTCATAATTACTTCCTTAATACCTTATAATTTTATACCTTTCCTAAATTTATAAACTCCCTTTACATGACATTTTAGTGGAAACCATTATCCATATGCTTACGTGTCTTAAACCCCCTTTCATCTACCGCACCTAACCTTGTCTAAGTGGCTTAAAACTTGACTTCAGCTTCATGAATTCACTCTCTCTCCATGAAAGGCATAAAAATAATTTATTATACCTAAATAAATCCATTTTGGTTCATAGAACAATTTTTCTCTATTTTACTCCTCAAGCTCTCATTAGGCCTCTTTTCCTTGTATCCCTAAAATCATGCAAACCTCCTTGTGTATGATAGTGTACAAATGATACTAGGAAAATGAAGACATATTAGAGGACATAGTATGTATCTACATCTCCATTCCAAATTTTAGGTCTTTAGAGTGTGTGGAAGTTTGTTTTTTCTACTATTTTCTTCTCCCAATCAGGCCTCTTTACCTAGAAGATTAATTTTTTTCTCTATATATCTACCACACGTGTGAAACCACCAAAACATATTTGATTAAATTTACCTATCCTATGACCAAATTACATGGAAAATTTTATGTCTTGATAACATGTGGAAGTGTGAGAACCATGAAATGGTCTAAAAAACTAGTCAATCCTCTTCAAGACTACCTTGAAAAACTAGACTTGTTTGGGTACTTACAAGACTGGATGTATAGGTTTTTGGGCATAAATTGGTATACAAAATCACAAATCACCCTCCATAATAGTTTTCAAGTAATATAATATCCAAAACCTTGAAAAACTAAAAAAAAACCTTGAAAAATAGGGCATTTAATGCAGCCCATACAGTTGTAAGTACAAATAAAGTATGCCTTGAGAATATAATTGGAGTCTAAAATAAAGTTCATGAGTTTTTATTCACAATAATAGTATTATAAGTAAGAATATAAGATATTCCCTATTGAGTATTTATTTACATTATTCATACTCTTTCCAATTTGAGATATGGCTGGTGCACTTTTATATCTTTTAGGATTAGGATAAAATTAAATTATGCGTGTACCAATCCTAGTTCCGTAGTTTTCTATTCAAATTTTATTTTGGGCTTGTAATTTGAGGCCTTATATGACCTATAAAAAATTTTGATTCCAACTTCATTGCATCCATAGATGAGCACAAATTCTTTGTCTATTGATGAATATGAAGCTAATTTACCATTCAAATGAATCCCCTAAATTAAGGATTAATATTTGTTTGTTTGTTGATTAAATATTACAAAATTAAGGATTAATATATGTTTGAACTTTGTTTGTTATAATTAATATTTTTTTCCTTTATGAACAAAAACAATCCACCTAAAAAGGACAACATGTAGCTGAAGGATCTATAGATTCTAAGTCTCTAGAATCATCCTTGCATTCATTTTGAATTTCAAAACATCTAAGAGTTTTGTCTTCATCAACTCTGCATGAAGGTTTAGTATTTAAACATTTTAGATGACATTTTAATTTTAAAGTGCATTACTTTTTTTATTTGTTTGATTTTTTTAGTTGACTCGGTATCATCTAATGTTAGCATGAAACAACAACAATCACAACAAACCCCAACATTTCATGTTCCTTCTTGACCCTTTGTGCAAGGTATTTTACATTACATTTTTTGTTTTTTTAGTTGAAGGTTCATTGATTATATATTTTTATGAGTGGAGTTTTACCTAATGTAGCATATCAAACCACCCTTGTCATTCATAATATGTCATGTATATTCAAAGAAATATTATTTGTAAAATATAATTACTAAACCTTTAATTTTAAATTAGCATGTAGTTTTGTTTTTTAAATTTACCATTTCCTAAAATAATTTACATTTTCAGGGCACCCTCAATCTCTAAATAAAATTATGTTCTACCACCACCCTCTAATTCAGTTTGCATAAGGGGGAAGACTATTACATTAACACCAGTGCCAACACCTATCATAATAACACTAAAACTATCACATTCCAAATTCCCCACTTTCTCTATCATAGGTATCTCTAGTGCGTAGGGATTAACTTATTTGAAAGAAATTGATCTTGATGAGTAATATCTTGGGTTTTAAAGTGGAGAAGTTGGTAGTGTTACTTTAAATCCACATGATTTTATTCTAGGTGCAAATGTACATGTAACTACTCAGAAGGAGCCTTATACCTCTTCATCCCCCACACCACCAATGAATGTTGTCTTGTCTGATGATGCCATTATATATTTTCCATTAAACAAATTATTATCAAAAAGTATTATTTCAAGTATTAAGGAGGGATTTATATATGAGTTAACAAATGTATCATTTTGGGAGTTTCAAGCAAAAGCATTGACTAAATAAATAAATTCTCATTATCAAAACCACTCATATCAAGAAAACTTATTTTAATTAGTGCAACATGAACCCACAAATATTGATGTTTTGTTTGGTCAAGATAAATATGGGTCTATTACTATTTATATTAATTATAATGATAATGTGTTGAGTATTATGCTAAACAAATTGGAAAATTTGAATGCAGAAGCCTAGACATATTTTAATAAATGGGAAAAATACATCAACCTTGTTGTTATTGCAAATGCCAAGAAGGAAAAATATTTGGTGAGGTATCTTCATTTTTATTAAATTTCATGTCATCATAGTTATTGTAGTTCAAATCTAATTAGATTTTTTTTTAATTAATAAAAAAATAAGAGAATCTGAAAAAGGATACTGAGGTTCTTAATGTGCATTTTAAAAATGTACGAAAACATTTATATTCTTCCATTCAATTTATGGAGAAGCTTGCTTTGTTGAATAAAACTAACAACACACTCCAAAAAATAATTAAGGAGAAAGTACGAGATCCTAATGATTTATTGAAATAGAATAAAAATGTTGATCCAAGTCTAATTTATGCAGGAAATGCTACAAAAGACAAAAGGAAAATATTGCTCATATTAATTATGCAGCTAAGGATATTGAAAGGGCATGGATGTTGCAGGATGACATAGGAAATTGGAGTCATGGAATAGTAAGGATTGTGTTATAAACATCGATGTTGTGGTTAAGAAAGTGGTTGAGCAATGATGGTTATTTTTGAAAGACCAAAAGAATGATAATTTATGATGTTGTAAACTCTCTTATATTTGAAAACAATGTTATTTTTTTTTTTTAAAAAAAATTAAATGACAATTTTAAGTTTGGATTTGTAATGATCAATTTGTTATGTTTTAATTAGTCTTGTTTTACTAAGTAATGAGGTATGGTTCTTTTATCATGTTACATGCATATTTTGTGTTGATGGAGTTCAATGATCATGGTGATCTGCCATGTGAACTGCAATTTTTTTGTGATGGATTTGGAGTTAGGATTGAGTATGAATTTGAATTTTATGATGTTGTAAAGTCATTATTATTAAATATGAGTTTATTAAATTGATATAGTTCAAACAAAATAGTGATGTGGACTGCAATTATTTTTTGTGATAGATTTGAAGTTAGGTTTGATTATGGATTTGAATTTGAATTTTATGATGTTGTAAAGTCATTATTATTAAATATTAGTTTATTCAATTGATATAGTTCAAGCAAAATAGTGATGTGGACTACAATTTGTTTTTGATGGATTTGGACTTAGCCTTGAGCATGAATTTGAATTTAAGTTTTATGATGTTGTAAAGTCATTATTATTAAATATGAGTTTATTCAGTTGATGTAGTTCAAACAAAATGGTGATGGGGACTTTAATTTTTTTATGTGATGGATTTTGAGTTAGGATTGAGCATCAATTTTAATTTTATGTTGTAAAATCATTATTATTAAATATGATAAAATTCACTTGATATAGTTCAAACAAAATGGTGACAGGGAATGCAATTGTTTTATGTGATGGATTTTGAGTTAGGCTTGAGCATCAATTTTAATTTTATGATTTTGTAAAGTCATTATTATTAAATATGAGTTTATTCAATTGATGTAGTTCAAACAAAATGGTGATATCATATATGGACTACAATTGTTTTTTTATTTGGATTTGGGTGGACAATGGATTTAAATTTGATGTGCTTTCATCTTCTTTAATTATTATCTTTATTTTAGATTAAATTTTTTGTTTGAATTTGGTTATGTTATTTAATAGGTTTATCTTGTTGTATCACCCTCGTATTTGACTTGAAATTCATATTTTAAGTTAAAATCTAAGATTAAGGTTAAAAATATTAATATGGTGCTACAATATCAACTTTAAGTTATTTCAAAAATTATAAAAATGTGTATTTAACAATATAATTCCAAAACCAATTAAATAAAAATGAAATTTTCATGATGAATGGAATGAATATTTTAAAAGAAAGTATTATCAACAATTGTAATGAATTTAGTATTTGAAACATTTTACAATATCAAAAATGATATGAAATTGAAATTCAGAATATGATAATTTCAATAAATATAAAACTAAAACTCAAGTAGTTGAAATAATCCTACATAAACCTGCTCATCTCCAGTGACATTTGCATCTTCCATGTCAGTGCCATATTTAATGTCATTATTTACATCCTATCTATTTTTCATTGTATTATTTATGCCTCTTCTTTCAGTTAGAGAACTCCATGTTGTTATATCTCCTTCATAAAGAAGCATGTCCATAACATAATGTGAAACATACAATCTCAAATAATTTTCTAATTTTTTATCCAATATGTTTCAAGGTTTTGACTTAATGAATGATAATGCACTAAATACTATTCCATCTTCCACTCATCCCAAATCATTGTTTGATAAATATCATATATTCATAAATATGTACTTAGACTTTCCTACAATATATTACTAGGATAAAGTTTTTTCCATAGCCATGTAATGTCCCTATTTTCTATCGGTTCACTTAGAAGGTGATATTATTCAAACATTGTAATTATAAAATTAGTTTATTAAGATGTTAGTAAATACTTTCCCAAAAACCCTTTTATTTCAAATCCATTGACCTCTACATATCTACCAAAATGGTTAACAAAAGAACCCATGTATTTGTGAAATAAATTGCTAAGAAGCTTTTGACTGTTATTATTGTTCCAAAATATGGGATTCAAAACTTCCATGTCCTCCAAAAATCCATCCATTTGAAAATGATATCTGATATCCACATATAATTTTTGTGAAATTATACTTAGTTTCATCTAGGTTTCAAATATAATAGTATCATATAGAATACGTGTTGCAGGGAGTTCTTCAAATTCAACTCCCACAAGATAAGGTCTTTTATAGAAAGTGTGTATTAGTATATCCTTGTCATTAATGATGACACAAAGATGATCATTGATATTCAATTTCAAATAGATTTTAAGATTCTTTAAATCTGTCAAACATTACCAACTATTGCAAACATGGTCTTGAAACTTTTCTTTTGAAGTGTATAATATATTTGGTGATTGACATGTTTTCTCAGTGGTATGAAGCTAACAATATAAATGGATCTCTCCTGAGAAAGTTTTATTAAACAATTCATTTCATTTAACATTAGGATAATTCCCCATAATGTTAGCATTGTTTCAAAATTTGTTAAATGGTACAATAAATCTTTTACTTTGTCGAATTCTCCATGATATTTATATATAAAACCTACTAATGATGGATATTATTTAAAAATTCAACATGCAAGTTCATACATATAAATCCATCTTGTATCAACATATTTCATTAGTTTATTACCATTAATCACTATTATTACAAATTTTTAGAACTCTAAAAAACATTTTAGACTGCTTGACATATAAGCATGTAAGTCACGAATGAGCTCCTCCACTTTTGGCAAATTAGAAAATTTGCTAACTATTTTGTATGTAAGAATCATTATATTAGCCATACAATTAATTTGAATAATATATGGAGCAATTATTGTTCATATTCAAACCCACAAACCATTTCTATGCCCCTGCATAATTGATGCACCATCAACCTCAACATACACTAACTTTGTAGCTATTGCATAATCATCCATTATAATTTTATCTTTCAAATTAGATACAACCAATTTGTGAAAATTTTCATCATTAGAATTTTTTACCATTTTTTGAACTACTAGTAGATGAGTTTGCCTTGAATAGTTATCAAAAGTATAAACATGAATGAAAACCTAGGATGTGTTGTCAACTGTTGTGACCTCATAAATAGGCACTGAGATGAACATTAAATTTTGAACTTTTGATTTCAAATCTTCCTTCTCAACCATTTCTAGACATTTTTACATTTCCTAAGCAATACTATCTGACCAATGTGATTATGGAATATCCATAAATCCATTATGTTGAAATAAAATATTATAATCTAAAAAATCATAAATAGGTCTACCTTTTTTAAGAATGTGGTATATAGTAGAGAACTGTATATATTTGGCCTTTTGATGGGACTGCATAACTTTTCAAAAAAATTATTTGATTATTTCCCCTTTCTCAATAAGATGTTTATGACATTTATTATCATTTTCATACTTGCATGCATATCTTACATGCATGAATTCTTCTACATTTTTACACCTGTGTGTTCTTGTTATCTATCCATCTAGGTGCTTCATTATCACATACAATTTTCCATAATATTTCTCAATTGTGTCTAACTTCAGTTGCATTATGTGTTTTTTTCTTAGTTTCAAACTACATATTGTACATCTACATTTTTTCGGATTATCATCAACATTTTTAGGCTCTATAAGTTCAATGAAGGGAAATTTTGTTGCCCAATCCACCTTAAAAGACATCCAAGTTCATACACAGAAATCCATCTTGTATCAACATATTTCATTCATTTATTACCATTAATCACTATTTTTACAAATTTTTAGAACTCTAAAAATCATTTTAGACTACTTGACATATAAGCATGTAAGTCAGGAATGAGCTCCTCCACTTTTGGAAAATTAGCAAATTTGCTAACTATTTTGTATGCAAGAATCATTATATTAGCCATATAATTAATTGGAATAATATATGGATCAATTATTGTTCATAGTCAAACCCACAAACCATTTCTATGCCCCTGCATAATTTATGCACCGTCAGCCCCAACACACACCAACTTTGTAGCTATTGCATAATAATCCATTATAACTTTATCTTTCAAATTTGATACAACCAATTTGTGAAAATTTTCAGCATTGGAATTTTTTACCATTTTTTGAACTACTAGTAGATGAGTTTGCCTTGAATAGTTATCAAAATTATAAACATGCATGAAAACCTAGGATGTGTTGTCAATTTTTGTGACCTCATCAATAGACAATGAGATGAACATTGAATTTTGAACTTTTGATTTCAAATCTTCCTTCTCAACCATTGCTAGACATTTTTACATTTCTTAAGATATACTATCTGACCAATATGATTATGGAATATCCATAAATCCATTATGTTGAAATAAAATATTATAATCTAAAAAATCATAAACAGGTCTACTTTTTTTAAGAATGTGGTATATAGTAGGGAACTGTATATATTTGGCCTTTTGATAGGACTGCATAACTTTTCAAAAAAATTCTTTGATTATTTCTCCTTTCTCAACAAGATGTTTATGACATTTATTATCATTGTCATTTTCATAGTCATATTCATATATTACATGCATCCATTCTTCTACATTTTTACACTTGTGTGTTCTTGTTATCTGTCCTTCTAGGTGCTTCATTATCACATACAATTTTTCACAATATTTCTCAATTGTGTCTAACTTCAGTTGCATTATGTTTTCCTTTCTTAGTTTCAAGCTACATATTTTACATCTACATATTTTTTGGATTATGATCAACATTTTTAGGCTCTACAAGTACAGTGAAGGGAAAGTTTGTTTCCCAATCCACCTTAAAAGACATCCAAGTTCATACATAGAAATCCATCTTGTATCAACATATTTCATTATTTTATTACCATTAGTCACTCCTATTGCAAATTTTTAGAACTCTAAAAATCATTTTGGACTACTTGACATATAAGCATGTAAGTCACGAATGAGTTCCTCCACTTTTGAGAAATTAGCAAATTTGATAACTATTTTGTATGCAAGAATCATTCTATTAGCCATACAATTAATTAGAATAATATATGGAGCAATTATTGTTCATGTTCAAACACACAAACCATTTCTATGCCTCTACATAATTGATGCACCATCAACCCCAACACACCAACTTTTTAGCTATTGAATAATCATCCATTATAACTTTATCTTTCAAATTAGATACAACCAATTTGTGAAAATTTTCAGCATTGGAATTTTTTACCATTTTTTAAACTACTAGTAGATGAGTTTGCCTTGAATAGTTATCAAAAGTATAAACATGCATGAAAACCTAGGATGTGTTGTCAATTGTTGTGACCTCATCAATAGACATTGAGATGAAAATTGAATTTTGAACTTTTTATTTTAAATCTTCCTTCTCAACCATTGCTAGACATTTTTACATTTCCTAAGCAATACTATCTGACCAATGCGATTATGGAATCTCCATAAATCCATTATGTTGAAATAAAATATTATAATCTAAAAAATCATAAATAGGTCTACCTTGTTTAAGAATGTGGTATATAGTAGAGAACTATATATATTTGGCCTTTTGATGGGACTGCATAACTTTTTAAAAAAATTATTTGATTATTTCCCCTTTCTCAACAAGATGTTTATGACATTTATTATCATTTTCATACTTGCATTCATATCTTACATGCATTAATTATTATATATTTTTACACCTGTGTGTTCTTGCTATCTGATCATCTAGGTGCTTCATTATCACATACAGTTTTCCATAATATTTCTCAATTGTGTCCAACTTCAGTTGCATTATGTGTTCCTTTCTTAGTTTTGAGCTACATATTGTACATCTACATTTTTTTGGATTATCATCAACATTTTTAGGATCTATAAGTTTAATAAAGGGAAATTTTACTGCCCAATCCACCTTAAAATACATTCTAATTGTCCATCCACTTCTATTCCTTTGCAAAGATTTTTGAGTGGAGTTTATATACACATAATATTTTCAAACTTTTATTGATTACTGACACTTTATATCTTTCAAGAACTTGTCAAGTCTCAATCTTTATGACTGCATGCCTTAAGGGGTGCACTAGGAAAGGGGTGGGTAGAACATCAGTGCTTTGTAAGATTGTTTTCCCTTTTACCACTTTCCATCTACACACTCATCTCCTAAAACTATTAACCCTAAGCTTTTTCTTCTCAGTCTTACCCATTCAAATATTTTCCTCTTTCCATTCCTCCCTTTCTTACCTTCACACCCTTTTGCATAGTCATCTATACTAGGTCAACCTAGTATAGTTTAGTGGTATTTTTCACTTTTTTATCTTGTTAGTATTTCAATTGACCTAGCTCAGACCTAGTGAATTATCTTTAAAAACACATTGGGTCGACTGGGTCAACCCTGTACATCTAATGTTTTTAGGAGGATTTAGGGAAAGATCTACTTATATATACAATTTAATTTCCCGCTATTTCATAAGAGAATAATTAATAGCGAAGAAGAGCGAATGAACATTTGTTTATTGATAATTCTACTTGAGGAATAAAGTTCAGTGTTCCATACTTTATTTGGAGATACAGATCTCATCTTATGTATAAGTCTTTTAGATGTTTAGATAGGTTATGCAGCTTATTGTTGATTTATCTTAGTTATCCTTACATACAAAAATAATCTCTTGTGAAGCACCTTTGCCAAGGGAGAGATTGAGGCTTGGTAGGATCATCTTCAAAGGTAAGTATTCTTAACTTTATTTCTCCTTTGTAAAAGTGGATACATAATGAATTTGTATTCTTATCCCATGTATTAGGATTTCATATAAATTAATGTGAATATATGTCTTCCAATACATGTTTAGTTTAGTTGTTTTATTATTTTAACCCCCACTTTATACCACAGGCTTTAGTGTGTACTAGATTAGATTTACTTTCTTGTTATTAAAATAGCTGAATGTTTTAAACCTTAGGAATCCATTAGGTTTGTTGTGAAATTGTGTTATAATTTAGGCTTTGGAACCCACTTCCTAGCATGATATGTTGTGATAATTAATCCCCTAATTGGGTCTTGTGTATCCCTATATTAATCATGTTCCCGATTAACAAGTGTACCCTAATTGGAAGTGTAGGTATGCTCTATCTTTTCCAACTTTATATTGATTTATAGACATGATGCATTTTTGATTGCATATATTTTGGTGAAATAAACATGAAAATAACCCTTGAAGGATTTATTTCACTTATTTTTAATCTTTATCATTATTTTTATCATACTAGATCAACTCTATGAACCCAATTTTTTGACTTCTATGTGTAAGTTTCTAGGAACAAGAAATTGGATTGACCCAAATGATGTTGTATAGGTTTTTATCCTTCCAAACATCTATTTAAACCTACTAGGTTGATCCAATTGACCCTGTACATTTTTAGCACTTTGTAGTAGGTTCTTGCACAACTTGATCGATCATATCGACCCAATTTGCATGTTTCTCAAGTATATTTCAAGGTTATTCATCATAAATATTTCTTCATTTCATCTCTAATACACTAAGGTTCTTTTTTACCTCTCTATTTCTTTCTTTTCCATTTTTCATTTCATAGTTTGCAGTCTTTAAAATTGTCCTTGCACAGTTAACTAGATTGACACTATTGACCTAGTTTTGTGTTTTGTATGCTATTTGAAATAACTAGATCAACCCTACTGACCCAGTTTATTTTTAGACCTTATTTCCATAGTATAGTTTTAACCCTATCGACCCTATTCTACATTTTGTGTATATAGTGTCAAAATTATACCTTATTTCAAATTGGAATTAACCTTATATCTACTAGTAATTAACCCACACCTTTCTTTTCTTGTTTCTTGTATGTTTAGAATAGCTCACATAGTCTGATTAGGGGATTTTTAATTAATCATTTAGTTTCACTATTTCTATTTCTATTTAGTTTTAGTTTCATAGAAACATAAACAATCATTTTAACATTATGTCTACCGAAAGCCAACATACTTAGATTTCTTTACCAAAGGGGAAGCCAACTTGATGTTTTGGTCAAGTATAAAACATGGTTAATGGTATATTCTAGCTAAGAACCTAACACCATTATCATTGCAGTGTGTGAAGTGAGGGGGTAGGCCCCACTGCCAAGCTTGTATCATTACCATTATAGTCCTTTTCAACCTAAACTACCTAAAACCATCCTTAGATTTCTATCTAGTACCTTGATTATAGCCAACTTCTAATCACATTATAAAATGTATATTAATAATCTAATAAGCATTCAGGTTAACCAATTAATTATCTCTTTACTTTTCAAGTTGATTGCTTGATTTTTGCTCAATTATGTCTGCAAAATATTATATTAACTAGTGTTAGTGCAAGGTTTTGTTTTGTGTGCTTCAATTAGATAGGAGAACATTAATCCAATTGACTATATGTTTCCTTTCAATACTTACTACTTTTCATTACCTAAAAAATTATATTGTTTCATTTTTATAATCTATCTTAGCCTTCTTGAATTCCCTATCTATTGTACTTGATTGACCCACTCGACTGAGTACCTTTTCTACCTTTTATACACTGTACTGGATTGACCTAGTCAACCCTATATAGTTTTTTAGTCTCTATTTCTATGCTAGGTCAACCCAGTCAAAATTGTATTATTTCAGTCACTTCTTTGTCCTTTGCTTTCTCATCTCTCTTCTTTTTCCTTCATCATGAACTTTATGTTGGGTGATGACAATGAGTTACATTCAATAGACATGATGAACTTTACCAATCCTAATAGGGTCTCCCATAGATAGATTAGGGATCCTCTTTTGGATGTTAGTAATATTCATATTCCCACTCACACAATGAACTACAGGACCCCTCCTAATACCTCTTTGCAACATAATCCTCCTCTTTTCTTAGAGGATCAACCTAAGTTTGAGTATCCTCCTGAAATTCTTTTCTTTATCACTAAATTTCCTCAACATCAAGGAAAGGATCCTTCTACCATTTATAACCTCATGATTAGTGGTCAAACTAAAGAGCCTCATTCTCCTACCCATATATTCAATACTAGATTTATGGGTACCACTTTCTTTAATTCTCAACCTCTTCATTTAATTTTTACTCCTTATGCCATGAAATCTTCTTCTATAACCTCTTCTACCTCTATGCCTAGTATCTCAACTAACATGGAAGGTTCTAAATCTAGTGGGCCTCTCATAAGATCCACTATTATTAATCCTTCCACTATTTCATTGTTTGTTACCCAAGGCAATCATTCTTCTAGTGATTCTTCTTCTCAACCATTCACTAGTCTATCTTTTGCTACACAAGCAATTTTTTTCACTAGTGCCTCACATTCTCATAATTATTCTCAAGCTCACATCAACACTAATAGTGGTACCTAGGCCACTCATATTAATACCAACACAAATTTCAATGCTTCTAATGCTAATAAAACACACCAATTTTGTTGCAAACTCTCAATCAAATTAATACCTTTCAAGAGCATAACATAAATCAAATGATGAGAATGCAAAACCACCTTCTTAATCTTCAATCTCATTTGCAACCAATGGCTTGGGGAACACATAAACAAAATGTCCCCCTTCCTCCTCTTTGATATTCTCTAGGTAATCTCATTCCTCAACCTCCTTTAATCAATAAAACCATCAAGCATCTAAAAAATTAACCTCTTACTACTCAAATTGACAACATTGATATAGGAGGTATAACACCTACAATTTATTATAATGGGTCAACCAATCCTACCCTTTACCTAAAAACATTTGTAAATATTTACAAGGATTGGGTCACATTAAAAACCTTTATCACTACCAATATCCTATCAAAAACCTTCATGGGTGATGCCTTAGATTAGTACAATCAACTTAGATCTAATTCCAGTTCTAGTTTGAAAGACTTAGTAAATGTTTTAGTGCAAGAATTCCAAACTAATGATCTTCCTAAAAATATTTTGGCCCATTTTATTAATTGCAAACAACATGAGAATGATACTACCCAAGACTTTGTTAAGATATGGAATACTTTTTCAAACAAATGTGAACATGACATGGTGGGTGACAATATTTTTCATCTCTTTACAAATTCTCTCTTTCCTAAATTACAATATCAAGTCCGTACTCTCTCTCCATGTATATTGGAGGAGGCCATTGACCAAGATAAATATCAATATTTATTGATGCATCAATTTAAGCCACCCTAACCTTCTATGGGTCCTCTTCTATTATTAAATAACAAAAACCACAATATCAATTATGATGGTGTAACCAATTCTTATGACACCATTCACAATGTTCAAGCTATTGTTCCTAACCCTTCTTCAGAACCAACTACTTTTTATCAATAATATACTAATACTCATTTATCTTCACCAAATAACATTAATGTTCACAAACCTCTATCTTTAGCTAATTTGCTTAAATGTCCACCCAAGCCTCTTCCACAAGAGCTTTACCTTGTCTTATGAAATCCTGGTATGATCCTAAAAATTTTTGTTGGTTTCACACTAGTTGGGGTCATTCTTATGAGACATGTAGACAGCTTCATAATTTAGCCATGGATTTTCTTCTTGGTCCTAATTTTGATCATGATTCCATTATCCATTATCATCAACAAGCCTATGAGATTGATTTTAAGGACTATAAATCACATGATAAAACTCAAGCCTTAAACCAAGCTAATGCTCATTTAGCTATCTACAACATCCTTTACCTAATCATCAACCAATTCAAGACACTCAAGACAAGGTTACCCCTTCCACAAACAATGTTTAAAGTCTTGTTGAACCAAATTCTAAAGAGAATGTGGTTAGTATGACTAATATGCGAAGGGTGGTCTCTTTCATTGATTCCTAACCTATCTACACTCTTCCTTCACATAAGACATATCATGTTATCTAGGATTCTTCTCGAACTATTTTAAATGAGTTGGTGAAAGAAGATCTTATCACTTTTTGTGATCTAATTTTTTATGCCCCCTTGGATAACACACCCCATTCTATTTCTACCACTCTTCCATCATCTTTTAATACTAATGATAACCAAGCTTCTACTAACACTTCTTTCAGTTCTCAAAATCAACTTGAACCAACTAGTTATCATCTCCACATGCTTTACCGCCTTGTTCTAAACCTTCTTACTTATTATCAATAATAATTCTAATGCACTTGGGCTCCTCCTTTTGAGGACCTCCTTAATCATTATGTACCTATTTTTAACAACCATATTATGGGCTATGATGAGTAGGATCCCATTGTAGAGATCACTAATCTCCCATCCCAAATTTTGTTCCTTGAACTCATGAGTATTTCTCCCCATCATAGAAACCATCTCATGCAGCTCTTATTCAAGATGAATGTCCCTTGTCCTCCCCTCATAGGATGGGACATACCTTTATTTGGATCCAAAGATAGTATTTTACAAAAATATGAAGAGATATCTAACAACGTTGATGAAACCATAAACACTTATCTTTATTTAAAATTTCCCATAGATTCTATGATTCTTGACAATATTCTCCTTCGTGTGGATGATTCTACCTTATTTATTAGCATACAAAATTTTCCAATACCCAAGTCACCATCAAAATTACATGTGTCAAATTTGAGATAAGTTTTAATCGATTATGAAGTTACATGTCATTATACATGCTTCCCAATTTGATTTAGTATGTTTTATGCTTACTTCATTTTTAGTTTGCCTTTTTATCTTCTTGTTTTCTGAGTGCATGTAAGATTACAACCATTTCTTTAATTTTTCATACTTCCTAGCTTGAATTAGTATGACCAATTTAAGACCAAACTTTTGAAAATTTATTTTTATTTCATGCTTCCCAACATGATTTAGTATGATTGATTGACTTAATTAATTTTTTTTTATTACCATTTATGCCTTTTTACATACCTTCCATTTTATTAAATTGTTTTCACACTTCCCAACATGATATTAGTATGATTTTACTTTTTTTAATTTGGTACAAAAAATTTTCACATTGGTTTAAAAACAAATTAATTTTTACCATCTTCTTTTACCATTTCTTAGTTATTTATACTTAGTCATTTCTTATTATTACACATTTCCTAGCTTGAAATAGTGTGTAGTACATTTTATTGATTGATTATACTTTTCTAAGTCCTTGTTGCCTATTTATTTTTAACCATGCACATGTTTTCATAATGCTAGAAAAGAAACCATATCACATATATTTCATATAGCATATACAAAAAATCTAAATACATGTGCTAGAAAAAAATATATCCAAATAATCCACAAACACAACCATCATAATGATAACATACACATTCAATAGTAAATAAGACAACATGATCTATATATCTCATTAATTTTAATACAACATATACAACCATATACAATGATCTAGCTCTAAGGTTGGATTCCATCTTGTCTATATCATGGCCTAGCCATGTTGCATACTAAGACCTCGATATGACTCCTCTAGATAGTACACTATAAGGAGGTTGTATGAGATCTCAATCCCTCTACCTATATCTATAGATGTGCTATCCATAACTATGACTCTGTTAGCTGGGTTCAAATCTTTGTCACCTACATTACTATATCTAGATGTACATCTCTCTCATCTAATAAGTCATATCATACCTATATATCCCCAACACCCATAAATGTTGGTGGCTACATCCTCTCTCTCTATGCCCATATCTACCTTACTACCTCTCCAACTAATTTGAACAACCTCACTTGAGCTAGGGTAGATGGTATACTCAGATCCTCTAGTGTCATGGGGTCGTATGGATATAAAGTCTCATTCAGGATGTCATGGAGTGATCTCCTCACTAGGGACCCCCATCTCTCTTCCTCATCTTCATCTACACCTAAAAAATCTATTTATCTATCTCTATTTCTAAAATATAAACTTAAATCAGTAATTTAACCATATCTTTTACCTGTATGTGTCTTGACCACTATGGTCTCACCATATGTGCGACCACCTAACATGGTATGTCCACCTGCATGGCATCCTAAAACCTTCTTTATAGGTCTCATCCTCAACTCAAACCCAACTATCATGGCTCATGTCCATCTCAGCCTATTTTTGAGTGGCCTCTCTATCATCTCCTCTAGCTCACCTATGGTGTCATCTAGGATGGTAATAATCTCCACTCTCTCCTGCCACTTACATTTACATCATATCCTTAGTGGCCACTGCTCATCTCACTATATATCTAGTAATAATACATCTATTATCTTTGTTTTTGCATCTCTATCTTCTTGCTTAACTCCTAATCATGCTTGACCAGTCTATAGTTGATCTCAATGTGGCCTTAGGGTTGACCTCACCACTAGTGGCCCCAATCCTCTCCTCCCTATGTTTCCCTTATATGCTAATCCCACTGCTCATAAATTACTATCTGCCATCTATCCTAGAACTCGTACCACTAGATGTGGCTCTCTCTACCAGATGTAGTGTCTAACCACCTTTGTCCTTATTGTTACTAGCGAAACTATATGTCAGCTCACCCATATATTTTTTATGTGCTCATATGGTTGCAACACTATGTCTGCACATCTCACTATCTATAAATTAGGTATGTGGGACACATCCTATACTACATAGTCCTCCCTCCATCTCCACACTCAAGGTGATCTATCATTGAATGCATGGGGCAACCCAGTTGACTGGTATATAAGAAACCTCTCATATATCTAAGCTATCATCAATATGATAGATCCCATGGTCATTTTACCTCTGACAAACATCTTATGTAGATCATGTACCAATTAGACCTAGATGATAAAGCCTAATTCATAAATAACTCACTCCTCCAAGATCATCTTGCTCAAGGCTACCAAAAATAATGGTACCTTACTATCTCACTTATGATATAACACATGTTGTGTCACAAAGCCTACCTCTAGAGGCTCTCCCTACCTAGCATGTCATCTTCTCACCATCCTAGCTCATTTTTGTCTCCATATCTCTTTTTTCCCTCTCTAATAAATCAAAAATAACAAATGAATTATCTTTTTCCCTATTTAAAAACACTTTTCAAAATTCAAATCTTTAAATTATTTTTCAAATAGATTCCTTATTTTTCTTATATCTTTGTTTCTACTCATCCATTTTGTCAACCATAAAATGAACTTGTATATATGTGGTTAATTCAATCATAAAATAATAAATTATTATAAATTTTTGGTGAGATGACCCCCAAAATAATTTAAATTCCTAAATTTTAGGCAATTTGGACCCATACCCTGACCCTAAAAATTCAATAAAAATAAATTTTGAAAATTGAAATATTCATGAATTAAGGAATATTTCCCACTAAAATTTTCCATTCTTGGAGGGTCTATACTATCATTTCACACTCATAATTATCCTCAAATTTTCACCTTAACTCCAACAAATCACTTTGTTCAAGACTGTACTTGTGGTATGCTTGTGTAGTATTACATTCTATAGGCCTAAACAGGGCTTATCTACATTAGCCTTACTTTTATATTAGGTCTGAGGATATAAATGATATCCTACCACCATGAAACCATATTAAAATTATTTACTTTCCCTCTAACCTTTCAAATACCTTTAACTCTCTCAAACAAGAAAATATCTCTCATGAAAGTAGGTAGGCATATAAACACCAACCTAACTGTGTATGTAAGGTTTAGAAAGCCCTATTTAGTCATATTTTGTGAACCTCCTTTAGATCATTTTGAATTTTAAATAATATTATCAATTTATCAATAATTATTAAAAACCCAAACCAATCACTATGCATTTTATCTTCTTTTCAAGTCTATAAACAACCTACTTGCCAAAGTAAACTATAGATGGTCATTAGGGGATTCTGACTACAATTGAAGATTTGTTTGTACTTTAGAATTAAAGGTTATAAAAATAATCATTGATTAGTTAAATATCACTATGACTATATTGAAAAATGAGAACCTTTCCTCTAACCCAAAACCTTACACCTTCACACAATATATACTCTCTCCTTATACCTTCTCAAAGTATGGTTTTAGGTGGCTATTTAGTATGATTTGATTTTTGAACTTGTTATCTAAAATTAGATCATGTAATTTTTATAGAATTAAAAACTTATTATAAGTTCATTACCACTATCTTACAAAGTCCATTAGACTTTTATGACATTTTTAGACCTTTGCCTTCTTGTCTCCATATACAAACCTATATATGAGCATTAAGTTGTAGACTTAGTCAACTCAACTCTCTTTCAGATTTCAAAAATTTAGGTGTCTTAAAACCAATGTATTAAATCATTATTATATGGAATCATTATTTAACCATGTTATTTTTTAATGGCAATTAGTTTTCAGTCTAAAATGATGACTTATAGGTTTAGAACATGTAGGTCTTCATTTGCTTGTATGGACTACCAAGGACTAATCCCTTGAGTCTTAGTCATCTAAAAATTTTATCAAATCTTATAAAATATTTTTAACATACCCAATAACCTATGGACTTCAATTAAAAACTATGCCACCTCAAATTTACCCATTTGTATGTACAACCTATGTATTGGTTAGTTCATGTACAGGGTTCATGCATAGAAGTTGGAGTCTTTATTCATTTATGTTTTTGATGATGGAAGTTGAGTATATAAATTTAACTTTAATGTTTATAAATATATGATACATATCTCCATTAAAAAAACATGTTAAACATGCAACTTAGGTCATGAATATCCACCAGCAAATCAGTGGACATGTGGGTGGATGAAACACATCCAAGTCCATGTAGAGAGTACATTTGAGCCTTATGATCATTACCATGAGATTAAAACATTCAATAGTTAGATTATAATATTATATCATGGATATTTCAATGATATTAAGGTCAAACTTAGCATTCAGACCTATAGAAGACTGATATGCACAAACCATGCTTCCAAAGAGCAAGACACTTGAAGACTATCTATAAGGATCACATTTCAAGGGAAAGGCAAATGAATCCTATGAAATTAAGAAATCATGCATGAAATATTAGGGACTTGGTTCTAAAAGTGACAACATTTGAAACCAACCACAACACTTGCAATAGGGTGATATGCTTCATATAATTAAGATGCTTTTGTCCTTGATGAATACAATTCATGAAGTTGAGTTAGTTTATGAAACCAAAATTTAAAACAATAGTTTGTCTTCTAAAATAATCCAAAAAAATATATTATCCACCATTGAACTCTGAGGTGAATAAATATAAGTAACAAGGCATAGTGACCTCCTTACGGTCTTAATGATTTTTCATAAAGGATGGGTGATGAATATGAAAACCAATGCCACTAAATTGAATATTAATAGTAACCCTACCATTTATCTAATTTTTTAGCCTCTAAATTTCTCTCTCCTAGTTGTACCATGCATTTGAATTTTTCCTTTCTAAATTTGTGAAGGCATTGATGGAGGAGAGGGATAGGTGTTTGAAATATTAGGACCTAAAACTTGATACAAAGATTTAATTTAACCTATATAAGTCCAAGAGACTCTATAAAACCATTTTTCTTGTAAATTAATCTTGTAAATCCATACAAGTGCCCATACGTGCCCATAAAAGAGTATTTTTCTCATTTTAGGAATTGAATTGTAAGTTTTTTAGCCTTTGACCATTCTCTGACCCTTATCTGACATCATGTATACTATGAAAATTATTTAAACATTTTTTCTTTGGGATTTTTATGTACAACTCCAAATTAGTGAAAAAGGTGACCAAAATGACTTTGTGATACATATAAACATAATAAAAGGTTAATGCATAAATATATGACTTTAAAGACATAAAAAAACCTTTTATAATGACTCAAAACCATGTCATGACCTTGATCACACTTGAAAACACCATGTCTCATAAATGTCCCTTAGGACTATAAAAGTACATGAGACCAAACCTTCAACAAAGTTAGTCAAATACCAATATGACCACCTAGAAACTATTAAAACACCATTTCAATTCTATTTCAAGACAATATACTATTTTTATTAAACCTATTAGAGGCTTTAACCTATAGGGGTTGACCATTTTGACTTGGGAGTCAAAATTGGTCAACACTATTATTGACATTTTGGACTCCTATGATAAAATGCAACTCCTACCATACAAAACTTCACTTTGCATCATGTTCCATTTTAGATGAGATAGTTTATAACATATTTATCATAGTTTAAGGTAACTTTGGGTATGTTAAGTTTGTTTTGGAAAATTTAAGGTATAAGTGATGCATCATAAAAGTATTTATTAATGATCTCTGAGGATAATAAAGTGATTTATGGTGAATGAATGTATCAAGAAGTAGGGTGAATAAGATGGAAACCTTTCCATTTTAGGTCTTCTAGATAATCTAAGGTATTTTTGGAGAGATTAAGGTTTTTAGGTATCTTAGTTTTACTTTATGTTCTAATTTTGTAAAGGGAATTGCTATGAAACATCAAGTGTGAATGTTTAATATCATGTCTATAGGTGAAAAAATGTATTTTGAGTCATATGACACTTTTTAAATAACATATCATATCTCTTCTACCTTTACACCTAGTCAAAATGTTAATTGCATTAGTTTCTAGCGTACACTCACTTGGAAAAGACAATTTTTGTTCATTACCAAATGCCAAAACAAAGCATAATGAATAGATGGAAGTGAAAATGAAGATGAAAATATGCATTAAACATTACATCACCACTGTAAAAGCCAAGAGGAGATCCATGGTCACCTAGTTCATAGCTCTAATAGGGTATTCTAGAAAGATAAGAAAGTTTATTTAAGAATAATAACTTGTGGAGGTCTCATTGAAATGGTTTCAAACTAAATATTTTTTAAGCATGAAATATACTGAGGGGGGGGATGAATCAGTATATTATATATCTTTTTACTTAATAAAATTCCTTTTCTTTAACCACTTAACCACACATTCAAGATATGAAATAAAACTAAAATAATAATATGCACCACACAAGAGAGAGAGACACACCAGATTTTTACATGGAAACCTAAAGAGGGAAAAACCATGGAGAAAATTCTCAAGTATATGAATGAGTACCAACTCAAATTACAAATTTCAGAAGCACCAACATGCAGGAGCACCAACCCCTTTGCTGAGCACCAAAACAACAACTATTTGTGAGCACCAACCCATAGGAGCACCAACCCCATGCAAATATTTATGATCACCAACCCACAAGAGCACCAACCCCTCTTGTTTATAAAACACAACTATCTCTCAATGTTTCTTACTCAACAAATGATACAACTCTACAATATCTCCTACTTTTCTCTCTTCAAAAACAAATACAAACCATGCACTCTCTTGCATATTACAAATGGCTTCTCAAGCCTTTATTTATAGCTTTCCAAATGATCTTTGGCATTCACCCTTTGTGACCCTTCAATGCTCATGAAAAATGATGACAAAATTGCATGACCCTTCATATCCTTGCATTTGAAAAGTCATATGGTGACCCTTCATAAGCAAATGCATCCTTTCCTCTTTTATCTTTATCTTGGTGACTTTTCATAGTCCTCAAAGTGTCTCTTCATAGAAAAATGTGTCATACCCTCTTTTTTATTCACATGGTGACTCTTGGAATTCCTCAAGATGACTCTTCATGAGAAAATGTGTTCCATTCCTCTTTTGTCTTTTACCCCGTGACTCTTTGACTTCTCCATGGGCCCTCTTTTGACGTATATGCAACCAAAAATATATTCATTAATATTAAATAAATATTAACACATATCAGCCAAGATATGAATATTAAAAAACACCATTAAATGCAATGGGGCCTTTATCACTAATAATTCTATAACTTTGACATCAATGATAATATTTCCAAAAATATCCACCTTTGTCATTGATGGTAACCTCAAACTGAAATTGCCACATCCTGAAACCTACACATACCACCATCTAAAAAACATACAATAAATCCCCCTTACTGTAGCAACCTATACCTATTTTTTCACCTATACCTATACCTATTTCTATTCTTATCCCCCTTTGACATCAATGGTAAAGGGCCTAACTAGAGATAACACTTAGCTCCCCCTCAACTGATGATGAACCTCAATGGCAGGAAGTGAAAGAAATTACTCCAAACTTCTCCCATAGATACTCAAATGTGTCTTTTGGTAGTGCCTTTGTGAAAATATCTACAATCTACTCTATAGTATTGATATATTCCATCTTAACCTATTGATATTCAACCTTCTCTCTCAAGAAATGATATCTAATGGGAATATGTTTTGTTCTTGAATGCATCACTAGATTCTTCAAAATATTAATAACACTTGTATTGTCGCAAAAAATAGAAATAGGTTCATCATATTTTACCTTGATATCTTCCAAATTTTTCTTCATCCAAAGAACTTGAGTAGGAAATAATACCGCTATAATATATTATGCTTCAGCTGTAGAAATTGATACTAAATTTTACTTTGTGATCATCTATACTTTTGATTGTTGAGGCATATTCATGTATGACCATGAATAGAATCTCTCTTTTTGAATCCTGACTCCACTATATTCAGCTGAGCTAAGATCTTTAGAATACAAACTCTTATTCTTGAATCCCTTCTTGAATTTTCTTTTGAAATTATTCTTGTATGTAGAATTTCCTTCTTCATTGTCACCATTACCCTTATGTAGGTACTTAGCTACAAAATGTCTAATCTTTCCACAATTAAAACATTTAAAAAGTAATTTTCCTTGATATTTACCTATGCTCTTTTTTAGCTTCTAAATGAATAGAGTTTTGTTGTCATCTTCATCATCTCTATAACTATCACTTGATTCTTGAATCTTAGCCTTCTCTTTTTTTAATGTCTTGAAAGCAAATTCTCTCTTTGAGGGTTTCTCTTGTTCAGTCTACATCTCATATGTCATAAGAATACCATGTAACTCATCCATCTTTAGCTTGGTTAAATTCTTCATCTCTTCAATTTCCAAAACTTTTTCCATCATATCTCAATGGTAGAGATCTCAAAACTCTTTGAAACATAATTGATTCTTATAACTTTTCTCCAAGACCTTGAATCTGATTAACTATTTGATCAACCCATAAAAGATAACTTGCTATATTAATTTACTCTTCCATCTTCAAACTCTCAAACTATCTTTTAAAATTGTGAAGCTTAGTTTGCTAAACCTTTCCATCACTTTGTAAATATTCTCAAGTTTTACCAAGTTTCATGAGTAGATTTAAATTGCATAACTTTAACAAATTTTGATTCACATAAACCACATAAAATAACATTTAAATCTTTAGCATTATTTTCACTTGCCTTCTTTTCTACTAGAGTAGTTACAAGTGTCTGTGGCTCTTCATATTCCTCTACCACTGCTTTCCATATGCCAAATCGAAGGGCCATCAAATAAGTCTTCATCCTTATGCTCCAAAAAACATAATTTTTTCCATCAAACAAAGGTGAATTATTTGTATAAAACCTTCATGTGATCCATCCATCATGCTTTCCTGATCTACCTTCAAGATATAAAACTTTTTCCAAAGGACATTTCTCTTATACTAATTGTTAAACATGATATATACTAAGAGGGGGGGTGAATCAGTATATTGTATATCTTTTTAATTAATCAAATTCCTTTTCTTTAACCACTTAACCACACATTCAAGATATGCAATAAAACTAAAACAATAATATGCACCACACGAGAGAGAGAGAGAGAGAGAGAGAGAGAGAGAGAGAGAGAGAGAGAGAGAGAGAGAGAGAGAGAGAGAGAGAGACTAGAATTTTATGTGGAAACCCAAAGTCAGAAAAACCATAGAGAACAATATCAATTATATGAATTAACACCAACTTAAATCACAATATTTTCAAGTACTAATTGCAGGATCACCAACCCCTTTTCTAAACACCAACACAATAACTATTTGTGAGCACCAACCACTTGTAAATATTTATGATCCAACCCATAGGAGCACCAACCCCTCTTGTGTATAAAAGACAACTATCTCTCAATGTTGCTTATTCAACAAATGATAAAACTCTACAATGTCTCCTAATTTTCTCTCTTCAAAAACAAATACAAACCATGCACTCTCTTGCATATTACAAATGGCTTCTTAAGACTTTAGTTATATCTTTCCAAATGAGCTTTGGCATTCACCCTTTGTGGCCTTTCAATCCTCATGGAAAATGGTACCAAACTTTCATGACCCTTCGTATCCTTATAAATAAGAAAATGCATCTTTTCCTCTTTTATCTTTATCTTGGTGACTTTTCTTATTCCTCAAAGTGTTTCTTCATGGAAAAATGTGCCATACCCTCTTTTGTCTTCACATGGCGACTCTTGGAATTCCTCAAGATGACTCTTCATGAGAAAATGTGTCCCATTGCTCTTTTGTCTTTTACCCCATGACTCTTTGACTTCTCCATGGGCCCTCTTTTGACTTATATGTAACCAAAAATATATTCATTAATATTAAATAAATATTAACACATATTAGCCAAGATATGAATATTAAAAACACCATTAAATGTAATGGGGCCTTTATCACCAATAATGCTAGACCTTTGACATAAATGAAAATATTTACAATAATTTTTACTTCTAGGACTCTCCAAGGCCTTATCTAGTATCCTCAAACTCAAATCCATGCTCAATAAGAAGTTGGAGGTCTAAAAAAGACAAAACTCAACTTAAGTTCTTCATCCGGTCATTGGTAAACATATGAGGGTCATTTTAATAAGAATTTTTCATAGAGGAAAGGGATTAATAGGCCAAATGATATTATGGGTTTAAGTACACCCCTATGCCCAAAACGTTTGTGGTAGACGTTCATGGTTATAAGGCATATGTTTTATGAAAAATCACTAAGAAGTTAAACCTCTCTAAAACCCCTCCAAAACCCCAATATCAGGGTTTTATATTTTTAAAGTAAATTTTAGAGTTTATTGCTTCAAATTAAATATTTTTAGGGATCATTTAGGACCTAATAATCCTTCATACACCATATTTTATAAAATATACAATGCATGGATCTATCAAACATGAAGGTGTAGGTCTGTAGGCTTTGAGAAAATGTGAGTTTTGGGATGATTTGAGAAGGTACATGGTTTTGGATTCATGAAATATTTTAAGAAAAATTAAACACACTTTTATTACTGCCTAAAAAACCAAAATCAAATCATGAAACCTTAGATTAGATCCACATGGGAAAAAAACTTCAGGTTTTTAGCTATTTTGGCATAACAGTTGAGATTTTGGTTATGAGGTCTTTATAGAATGATTGTAATTAAATTATAGTGTCAATAAGTGTATTAAAATTCACTAATATCTCCATACCAATTATAGGAAACAATAGGGTATAAACTCTAAGAAAAATAATTTATGCATACATACTAGTTGACTATGTATAAGGTTGCATATATGTGGTCATTAAGAAGGGCATAAAAAAACAAGATTAACTGTGTTGGTGATCCAAAACTCAGAAGTCTTGGTTGATAAATATCACAATAACATAGAAATAACACAGTAACAATGAAATCTCTGAGAAGATATGTAGTATTACTCAAATTCGCAATACAAATATATGCTTATCTCTGGGAAGAGATGTCTGTCTTTACATTTCGGGTTACCTCTTCTTTTATACACAATTTGAAGGCATGGGGAGGATGTGGAAGGTCACCAATATCGAGGGAGATGAATTGGTATGACTTCCAATATTTAAAACAATGCATAATTCGAGGAATTACTATTTTTAGAAACTTACTATTTTTAGACAGCATTATTAAAATTGAAAATTGAGGCACTTCCATTGGGTTTTCAGGGGTCAAAATTCATTCAGCAGAGCTCAATGCCATTTCAGGATGTTCCTCTCGTTCTTAGCTTTCCAACGGTTCAAACGGCGAGTCAATTGGAGCTACGGTGCAAAAGTTATGGCTCCCGGAAGTTCCATCATCAATTGGGGTGGAACTGTCACCCGAATTGTTGCCTAAATTGATGCCTGGATCATTCCTCCCTCCTTGAAAAGCAATGGTCCCCATTGCGTCAATGCTCCCCATCAGGTGTGGTAGTTGTTTCTTGATTTGATTCTTTGTGAGCCACTCACCTTGGTGGCTAAGCTGGCCCCTTTTGACCACTCGATAAAGCGGAATAGAACGTCCTCTAGTTGTCTTCATCCAGGTATCCACAATCTGATCCTCTTCCACTGGATCAAAAATCTGTGGATCAAGTTCATCAATGTCGAGTTGCTCTGCTACAACTGAAGTATCCAAGAGAGGTGGATGATATGGCTTGAGGAGCTCCACATTGAATATTGGATGCAGACCAAGGTAGGCTGGGAGGTTCAACTCGAAAGCATTTTCTCCAACTCTTCTGGTGAGGGTGTATGGACCATATTGCAGAGTCCAAATCTTTCTGTGTGGGCCTACAAGTCATTCCTTCTAGAGCCGCAACCAGACCTTGTCACCCATAGCAAAATGGTGTGTAATCCTGTGTTTATCATGGCGTTGCTTGTACTTTTGATTCATCTTCTCCAAGATGTCATGAACTTGTTGCTGGAGGTGTTGCATTTGTTCAATAAAATTTGTAGCTTTTGCTACCTTAGATCTTCCATGAGGTGTGTATTCCATGGTGGAAAATGGAACTGCTATATCAACCGGTGCCATGGGTTGGAACCCAAAACATACTTGGAATGGACTGTGCTTGGTCGAGATATGCAGTGCCCGATTGTATCCATGTTGTATGAAAAGAAGTCCCTCATCCCATGTGTGTGGATGTTTAGAGTGGTACATCTGAATCATGTGAACAATCAAGTGGTTTACCACCTCTGTTTGACCATCAGTTTGTGGATGGAAGGCTGTGGACTTCATCAGCTTAGTATCCATCATCTTCCATAGAGTGGACCAGAAGATGCTCAAGAACCTGCTATCTCGATCTGAGACAATGGACTTGGGAAGACCAAAATGGAGCCATACATGACTAAAATATAGTTGAGCAGTTTCCTCAACAGATATATTTTTTTTACAAGCAATCATGATAGCCATTTTTGAAAAATGATCAACTACCACAAAAATACAGTCCTTACCATGTTTTGAAGTGGGCAATCCTGATAGAAAGTCCATTGAGACAGATTCCCAAGGCCTGGTTGGTTCTAGCAATGGCGTGTACAATCCTTGCTTCTTATTTGTCGGCTTGGCTATTGTACATGGGGTGCAAGATTTGAGATATCTTTCCACATCCTTTCACATATGGGGCCAGTAGAAGTGTTTTTGAAGAACTGCCAATGTTTTCTCAACACCAAAGTGTCCAGCTGTCCTGCTAAAGTGTGCTTCCCATATCATCTTTTGTTGCTCTGCAACTGGAACACAGATGTGTCCCATATGACAGAGGACATTATCTTGCAAATAGAAATCAGAAACATGTGTACCTTTTTTAAGTGCTTGATATGTAGCAGCAAAGGTAGGATCTGCTTCATACAGGGTACCCCAAGTGGCAGTCTCATGTCCGCATAGATCCAAAATTGTTGTGAGTGCAGTAATTGGTGGGCGGCTCAGACAATCTGTAGCTGTATTTGAGCTCCCCTTTTTGTGTTTGATTATCAGGTGAAATTGCTAAAGATATGTGGCCCACTTCTGATGCCTCTCATTTCAGAGCTTGCTATGTGTCTGGATGAATTCCAATGGTCTGTGGTCAGTGTGGATGATCGTTTCTTTCCCCAAGATGTAGTGTTTCCATTGTTTACAAGCTTGCACAATGGCATAGAGCTCCTTATCATATGTTAGATATTTCCTGACTGTATCAGTGAAAGTTTCACTGTGATATGCAATAGGATGGCCATGTTGCATGATGACAGCTCCCATGGCATATTCAGATGCATCTGTCATCAACTCAAAAGGTTGATGCAAATCTGGCAAGGCAAGAACAGGGGCTGAGTAGAGTCTGTTCTTCAAATTTTGAAATGCCTTTTGCTGTATTTTGCCCCACTGAAATGTAGCTTTTGCTCCTCCTTTAGTCACTTGGGTTAGTGACCAAGCAATATGTGAAAATCCAAGAACAAACCTGCGGTAGAAATTTGCAAGACCCAAAAAGCTACAAAGCTCTGTGAGGATCCTTGGTGTGGGCCATTCTCGAATAACCCAAATCTTTTCTGGATCAACATGGACCCCTTCTGCATTCACAACATACCTGAGGTACTGAATTGTTGTCATCCCGAATGTACATTTGTCAAGATTTGCATACAACTTGTGCTCCCGAAGAGTTTGAAGCACCTTACGAACATGTTGCAAATGTTCTTCCCATGTTCTACTATAGATGAGTATGTCATCTAAGTAGACAACCACAAAAGAGTTGGTGAAGGGTCGTAGGATGTCATCCATCATCCTCATGAAGGTTGCAGGTGCATTAGTTAAGCCAAAAGGCATAACCAACCATTCAAAGAGCCCCTCCTTAGATTTGAATGCAGTCTTCCAGGCATCAGTGGGATCGATGGGAATTTGGTGATAACCAGATTTGAGATCAATTTTGGTGAAGAACTTCGCACCACGGAGCTGGTCCAGCAGATCATCAATCCTGGGGAGAGGATAGCGATTCTTCACAGCGATTTTATTCAGGGCTCGATAGTCAATACAAAGCCTCCATGTTCCATCTTTATTTGGTGCCAAGACAATTGGGCTACCACAAGGTGAAGAGCTTGGTCTGATGTGACCCTTTTGGATCAATTCTTGAATCTATCTTTTTATCTCATCATTCTCCAAAACTGATCTATGATACACAGGACTGTTAGGCAAAGGTGATCCTAGGATCAAATCGATAGAATGTTTTACTTGACAATGTAGTGGAACTCTTGTGGGTGACTTGAATAAGTCATCATATTCTTCTATGATGTGTCCTATCTACTTTTGTTATTGTGTTGATTGCGTAGTTAGGACTGCAACATCGGCCTTCGTGGATTTCTGTGGCTTGACCACCATGAGGACAAATTGCTTTGTTTTCTCCACCAATCTCTTACATTGCTTTGCACTGATCAGGGAGACAGATGTGGGAGGTGGTACCTCTGGTACCCTATAGCCCCATTTTCCAAGGGTGAGGGTAATCCTTCGGGTTCGTGATTCATAGATGCCATGTCGCTCATACATGAATGGCTGACCAAGGAGTACATCACAAACATCTAGATTGACTACATCACAGAAGACTTCATCTTGGAATGGTTTTATGGCATATGAAAGAAGACACTGATGGGTGACACGGAGGTCTCTCCCTGGGCTTAACCATCCAATACTATAGGGCTTTGGATGAGGCTTCACAAATAGATTTAGACTTTTCACAACTTTAGCAGAGATCAAATTCTTTTGACTCCCACTATCAAGAATGAAATGTAAAGGCGTACCTTTTACCCATAGTTTAGAGTGGAACAATCTTTCCTTGCCATCTGGTCTTTCCCCACGGTTCTATGATGAAGCAACAATGGTGTCAGGCTCAGCATCTACAATTTCTTCTTCATCCTCTTCGACTGTGGGTTGTGTATGAGGCAGAGTAGTGGACGTCGAGTATTGTGACTCAGAAAGCAATGACTTGATGGCTCGACATTCTTCTTTGGAGTGAGTCCCAATTTTGTGGTAATCACACCATTTTCCAGCCTTCCCTTTCTGGGATTTCTTATCCTGAGACTCCTTTTGCTTCCAATTTGGGCCTCAAGTTTGACCTTCCTTATCACTTTTCCATTTTGAGGGTTGACTCTTCGTATTCTTTCTGCCATTCTTATGTTCAATCTTCACTACAAATTTGTATGCCTCACCGAGGGTTTCCAAATTGAAGAGTTCCATTTCCCCCCGTATGTACCATTGTAGTCCACCATGATATTTGAGAGTCTTATGTTTTTCACTTTCTTGAATGCCCAACCTTGCAGACAAAGAATGAAAAGTGTCTGTGTAATCTTGAATAGATTGGTCCTTACCTTGGCAAAGTTGTTGCCACTGTATGTAGAGATCATCATATGCTCCGATGGAATAGTATTCTTCTTTCACTGCTTCTACAAAATCATCCCAAGTAGGTTCTACCTCAAGGCCAATGTCATCTGTGCTGAACCTCTTTTTGCACACTTCCCACCAATTTTTCATAGGCAATGTTGATTTCAAAAGAGCAAAAGTAATCTTTTCTCCATCGGTGAACTTATTTACAGAGAAGTAGGAAGACAGTTGATCTAACCAATTTTCTACTGCATCAGCATTGATTTTACCTTCAAATGTAGGAATATCAAAATTTACCTGAACCTTGAAGGGTGTTGGGGCACTGAAAGGTCGTTCCCTGGATGAGGAGCCAGGAAGTGGAGCCGTGGAGCTAGGATTTCCCATCAGAAGTGTTTGAAGAATTTGGGCAAATTGTTGCAGCATATGTGCTTGTTGCCATTGGAGGGCCTCATTCACCATTTCCTTAAAAGGATCAGATGTCTCGGTGTCATCTGCCATTTGAGGTCGTTTGGAGCAAACAGGTGGAAAATTTGGAAGCTCTGTTGTTTCCCACCCAAGCTTCTTATAGCCTGACCTCGTCCTCGGGATCATACACTCTCAAGACAAACTGATCTGATACCACTAATCCAAAACTTAGAATTCTTGGTTGATAAATATCACAATAACATAGAAATAACATAGTAACAATGAATTCTCTGAGAAGAGATGTAGTATTACTCAAATTCGCAATACAAATATATGCTTATCTCTGGGAAGAGATGTCTGTCTTTACATTTTGGGTTACCTCTTCTTTTATACACAATTTGAAGGCATGGGGAGGATGTGGAAGGTCACCAATCTTGAGGGAGATGAAGTGGTATGACTTCCAATATTTAAAACAATGCATAATTCGAGGAATTACTATTTTTAGAAACATACTATTTTTAGACAGCACTATTAAAATTGAAAATTGAGGCACTTCCGTTGGGTTTTCTGGGGTAAAAATTCATCGAGTGGAGCTCATGACATTTCACGACGTTACCCTCATTCTTAGCTTTCCAACGGTTCAAATGGCGAGTCAATTGGAGCTACGGTGCAAAAGTTATGGCTCCCAAAAGTTCTGTCATCAATTGGGGTGGAACTGTCACCCGAATTGTTGCCTAAATTGATGCCTGGATCAGTTGGCTTCATTTTTTGTGACTAAAATTCATATAAGTGTTCATTTTAATTTTAAAATCATTTTAAAAACAATAATATATATGATCCAAGTCATTTTTGGATTCGAGCCAAAGCCTGTATGACAAGGCATTAAACTTGTAGAGACATAAAGGGAGCAATTTTGCATATGAATCTGATCCTTAAGAAACCAACAAGAGGATTAGTTTTTTTTGTTATATATGATATATATTAACTCAAAATACATAAATTAATTATAAATTCCTCTATAATCATCTTGGAGAGGAAGTTGTAAGTGATAGGCCATGAAGATCGTTGAGGTTGGTGTTCTTGAATAAGGGTTTCAAGTGTTGAGAAAGCAAGCAAAGACCTAAAACCAAATTGAGTTATATAATAAATTATTGGGATATTTATATTTATTATCATACCACAACCACATTACTTCAAATATTTCAATATCATTCATGGTCAAGGTGGTAACAGAATAAATGACAAATGCATGCTTTAGTAGACTGTATAGGCTTGCAAGTTTAAAACAAGAAGTTCTTGATAGGTATTGTATATTCCATCTTTGGGAAATATATTAAAAAATTTCAAACCATATATTATTTTCTCTCAAGATAAATTTAGATGATATAATATAGGAACATCAACCCAATAACAAGTATACAATGGGATTTAGGAATGGAATGCACACATATAACCCTATATATTGAAATTGATAAAGTAGATGCATTTTCATATTGGATATGAGTTTTAAAAGATTAAAATAACTATAATATTATATTAATTAGTTTTAATTCAATATATTTATGTTTTTTTATCTATGCATTAGAGCCCTTGGCTCTATGAATGACCCTCAAGAAGTTCTAACTGATTTTAAACCTAGCTAGGCCTAAATGAAGTCAAGATGAGAGGTTTGTGTCATTATTGAGGATTATAAAGTTGTATTAATTATGTGAATGATTAAAAAATATATTAAACACTTTTAATAATCTCATACATTCCATTAATATTCCTAAAAATGGAAAAAAAAGATGCAAATAGTTGTATTCAACCAATTACCAAAAACGAATATCTATAACAGGGTGTAATCTAGCACCAAATATGGAGAAAAGATTGAATGTTTTGAGTGAATATTTAATTTTTAGCTTCATTATAGGTGTGATATACATTAATAAATATTCTAAGAGTGACAAGACTCCTTTCAAATATGTGAAATTATTAAAAGAGACCCTTAAGGGTCAAGATTGCTCAATTGACTGTAAACCCTAAGCATGGACATATTAGGTTTTTAAGATTGTTTGAGGGTCCAAGTTAATTTTATTAATATGTATAAACATCATATAAAATATTTTAGACCTCATGGAACCATTTATAATCATAAAAAATCATGAAAAATGGATTTTGTCTCAACATAGTCATCTTAAGATGAACCCAAATGCTCAAAAGGCTTAAGAAGGTCATTTTGCTTATGTGAGAAGTTTTATAAGCAAGTGCATGGGAAAAATTTACAATATGGGAGATTAAATGGGTTAGTATACTCCAATTTTTTGGTATTTTTTATCCAATCTAAGGCCTATACTATATGAACCATTGTTAATAACATAAACCTCTCTAAAACCCTTGTAAATCCCTCAAATAAGATTGATGATGCCATATAATTACAAAGTGACACTAATTCACATTATTTGTATTTAAAATACATATAAAACATCTAAAATCCTCATGAAAACTTTATATAACTATATTTTGGCACATGTGAAGGGAAATACACAAAATTATGCCTAAAACTCGTTATTTTAGTTGATTTGCCTAATGTTTGAGTGGGTCTGATCTATCTAGCCATTATAAGAGACTTTAAAAGATTAGGCAAAGTTTTAATATCCAATATAACATATATATATATATATATATATATATATATATATATATATATATATATAATTTATTAATTATTCTTAAACAAGTTTCAATAAATTAGGCTGAGTCATAATGAAGATTACCTTCTAGTTTACATAGAGAGGTAAAAGTGCAAACTATCTTGAGGTCATTTGGGGGTGTGAGAATCTTCACATCATCATTTTTAACATCAAATGAAACTCTTAAATTTATATTCAAGTCACATATAATTTTATTTCAATGGTTTTAGGTATAATTGAAGGGATTATTCATAGGCAATACACTAGCTTCTTGATGTGGAGGGCATTCAAAAAACCATATAGATTTCTATCATATTTTCAAACTTTCCTCAAGATGAATAAACTCTTGAGGAATTTTATGAATGCCTAAAACACCTTTATATTATTTCTTAAATATTATTTAAAATATGAGTAAAGGTTTTATAACCTTCTACAAGACCTATATGGAGCGAACAAGTTGTTATGGTAGCTGTCAAGCACAAGGCTAAACTTGGTATGAGAGAGATACTTATCTTCATTGAACTTTTTTTTTTTCAAACAAGATTATAAATTCAAGTTTAAGTTTATAATGGTAGAGAGAATAGTGTGAATAATCCTAATTCCTAAGCTTCACTCTCAACACTATGGGAGAAGCATTGAAGAGACAAGAATGGCATAGTAAGTTACCAAGGAGTTCAAGAATGCCATTTTCCAAGGAAACAACTTGTAACTTACTTTTAAGAAGTGGGTTTGTAACTCCAAGAGAAGAAATCAATTTAAATAGACATAAAATAATATATGATGACCATATATGCCATCCATCAAGGAGAAATACATCAACACTTG